>LNKV01000044.1:7502-22580 GCA_001465935.1 Clarireedia homoeocarpa | reverse complement strand
CCACATCAAAAAAAAACGCTTTGACCACCACATCAAAAAAAAACGCTTTGACCACTATATCAAAAAAAAAAACGCTTTGATCACTATATTAAAAAAAAACACTTTAGCTTTATATTAAAAAACGCTTTAAAAAATATTTCAACCTTATATTAAAAAACGCTTTAAAAAACACTTTAACTCTATATTAAAAAACATCTCAAAAAACACTTTAAAAAAATCTTTATTAAATATATACTTTAACTCTAACTTTACTTTAGCTATAAGTATAGCTATAACTATAAGTTATAAACGTAGTTGTAATTATAGTTATATAAATACTAGAATTCGAGTTAAGTTTAGAAAACACTTTAAAAATACTTTAAAAAACACTATAACCACTATATTAAAAAACACTTTAATTACTATATTAAAAAACACTTTAACTATTATATTAAAAAATACTTTGATTACTATATTAAAAAAACACTTTAACTATTATATTAAAATTAACTATTATATCAAAAAGGCTAATAAAGACAGATCTTCTACTTATATATAGTATTAGCTATAAACTAGTATTGTTTATTCAATAAGTAGTATTAAGTTGAAAGAGAATATAATCGACTTTATCTTCGATTAACTCTACTTCTATATCGATATAAGTAGTAATTAGTATATCAGAATAGTTAACAAAACGGAATACTTAGATAAAGTAGTAATATAGTCTTTTTAATATAATATAATAACTATTACCTCTCTATTTACTTTTATAATATAGTCTTTCGAATATATTTAAGCTTTTAGAATAACAACTGATATCTTTATACAATTCTCAAATATAATTAGGAAAGGGGTACTATTTAGCTAAGAAGAGAGAAGTTGAGTTTAAGAATATTTAATCGGCGAAGTAAACTTAGATTGAACTTTTAATATATTTTTTAA
Source organism: Clarireedia homoeocarpa (assembly GCA_001465935.1). Taxonomy (NCBI): domain Eukaryota; kingdom Fungi; phylum Ascomycota; class Leotiomycetes; order Helotiales; family Rutstroemiaceae; genus Clarireedia; species Clarireedia homoeocarpa. The sequence continues at coordinate 21,659 of LNKV01000044.1, read as the reverse complement.
TATAGAGTTAAAGTGTTTTTTAATATAAAGTTAAAGTGTTTTTTAATATAGAGTTGAAGTGTTTTTTAAAGTGTTTTTAATATATTTTTTAATATATTTTTTAATATATTTTTTAATATAGAGTTGAAGTGTTTTTTAAAGTATTTTTAAAGTATTTTTTGATATAGAGTTAAAGTATTTTTTAAAGTATTTTTGATATATTTTTTAATATAAAGTTGAAGTGTTTTTTGATATAAAGTTGAAGTGTTTTTTAAAGTGTTTTTTAATATAAAACTAAAATGTTTTTTTAAAATATTTTTAAAGTATTTTTTGATATAAAGCTAAAATGTTTTTTAAAGTATTTTTAATATATTTTTTGATATAGGATTGAAGTATTTTTTAATATATTTTTTAAAGTGTTTTTGATATAAGGTTGAAGTGTTTTTTAAAGTATTTTTTAATATAAAGTTAAAGTGTTTTTTTAAAGTATTTTTAAAGTGTTTTTTGATATAAGGCTAAAGTGTTTTTTAATATATTTTTGATATGTTTTTTAATATAAAGTTGAAGTGTTTTTTAAAATATTTTTAATATATTTTTTAATATAGAGTTAAAGTGTTTTTTAATATATTTTTTATAATAATCAAATATTACAATATAGTCCAAGCTTTCTACAATATTATAATATAATATAGTAATCTCTTTTTCTTAATATTCAACTTTCTGCTCTTTTATAATCTTAGTATATTCTACTTACTATAATACTAGCTCTTTATTAAACTTATTTAGTAAACACCTCAAATTATTAATTTAACTATAATAGTTTCTAATATAGTAACAATATAATAATACTATCGATAATATAATCAATATAAGATATAATATAATAATCCTGAAATATATTATCAATATAACTTTATCTTCTATTTATTAAACCTAGCTAATAATTTAGGTCTTTCTTCTCTCAAAGAGTTCTTATAATAGAAAGTTAAAAAAGATAAACGAGATTAAAAGAAGATTAAGAAAGTAAAAGCAAAAGCTAAAAAAGATAAACAAGATAAAAAGAAAGTCGAGGAAGAAAAAATTGTTTAAGAATAATAAATTATAAATAAATAAATCTGATTATCTCTATCTGTTAACCCTTTAATATATCTAAGTTCTATATCTCTACTATCTAACTAGCTAAATACTCTCTCGAACTTTAATCTTTAAACCTTTTTATAAAATACTATAAATACTTTATATTATAAAACTCTTGGATTATTTATAATATATAAGTTATTGGCCTTCTAATAGTATAGTGAAATACTAGATAGTTAGATCCGAAGAATATTAATCTCTATTACCGACTTTTTTCTAGAACTAAGTTCAGATAATGAAAATATATTTATAACTATAAAAGAGAGTAAATAATTAATATCCTATTATACAAACCTCTGTTTATAAATACAAAGTTCCTAGATTGATCTACAACTTCTCTTATTATAATAATCAATTAAGACTAGTAATAATTTATTAATAAATAATTATATACTAGCTTCTCTTAATCTATACGATTCAGTATCGCTTCGATTATCTTTTAGTATATTTGTATAATTTTCAAAAAATATAAATTTAAGATTTAGATTTTTTTATCTTTTTTTACTATATTCCACTTTTACTAAATTAGTTCGAGAAGAATCAAGATAGTTCTTACTTTCGAATAAGTTTTATAAGAAACTAATTATCTTTTATCTTTTTTACTATACCTCGCTTTTACTAAACTAGTTCGAAAAAAATCAAGATAGTTCTTACTTTCGAATAAGTTTTATAAGAAGCTAGTTATATTAATATTTATTTATTTTACTTATTCTGATTATTTATATAGATTAATACTAGATAATAGAGAGATTGTAAATTTTCTTCTATCTTTTCTATATCGATAAAACAATCTTCCGATAATTAGAATAATAAACAACCCTTATTTAATACTATAAAGTATTTTATTAACTATTTCTAAAACAGATTATTCTATATTATTATAGAGTACTAATAGTATTTTGATAACTATTGTAATACTCTTTATAAAGTAAGGGACTTGTATAATAATTATAATAATATCAACTATCTTACTTCTCTTTTAGATCCTAAGTTACTTAGAAATTCGAGGATCTCTAATTTCATCGATAATAAATACTTTTTTTATAGTAATATAATAATAATATTAGATTTAAATAATCTTTACTAACTTTATCCAAAGTATATTAATCTTGTTAATAAATCTAAAGTACTTTCAACTTCTATTATAAAGAAGATATTTGAAGGGAAAAGGTTTAATAATCAAGAATATCTTTAATATATCTACTTTCTCGATTATAAATATAGTATATTAGATACTCTGCTATCAAGTACTATCGATATTGATAGTGTCTATAATATTATAAATAACCTAGTAGATTTCAAGAAAGGTTTTACTTTTTATTTAATAACAATCTTAGATAATCTTTTAAGTAGAAAAGTCTATAGTATTTATATTAAAGTTATAGATAATAGTCTATTTTATAGTTATAAACTCGTTTTACTCGAAAAGATTTTATATATCTTTATAAGAATTTTTACTAATTAGATATATATAAAATTTTACTTTATATTTCTCTAAATTTAACTATAATATAAATAGTCTTTAATACTTTTAATAATTCTAACTAGCGACTAATAATAATAACTTTATAATCTTATTCTCTACTTTGTATTTCAAAAAAGTTACTTCTTTACTACTCTCGAAAGTCTTCTACAAACCTTTAACTAAGCTTTTACCTAAGTATCTATAACTAATCTTGAAAGCGGATAATAAAAATTATTATAATATAGTCGGTAATAACTTTTCTAATATTCCTTCTAACTTAAGTTTTTCGAGAAATTAACTAAAAATATTTATAAAAATATCCGGATATATAATCTTACTTAGTTTAAAAGAATAGTTATCTTCTTTATAAGAAAAGATATAAAGGATATTTATCGTTTAAAGATATATATCGAGTTAAATTGAAAATAGAATGAATAGTAGAATAATAAGATTAATATAATTTATATTCTCTAAAACTAATATTAGGTCGATCTAGGAAGACAATTCCGAGTAAAGTAAAATAAAAACAATAAAGAGTAAAGATTCTTTTAAAAACTATATTATATTAAAAGCTATTATACCTCTTATCTCAAGAATAGAAAGTAGAAGAGTACTTTACTTTTTCTTTAATATAATCTAGATAGTCTTCGCGATCTCAACTTCTTTATTATAACTGCTAAAGTAAAAAGCGAATAGTATAACTAAGATACTATATTCTCTTAGTTTTACTCGAAGTTAAAAATAGAATTTATTACTAATACTATTGAGTTATTCGAAAGTTCCGATATCGATATTCTATTTTATAGTTCGGATTATATTACTTCTGTTTATAGTACTATATATACTCGGATTATAGATCTCTAATCCGCTACTAGATCTATACTTACTAATAAAAATAGAGTAAAAGAAGGACTCGATAAACTTATTGATATTTTTATCGAGTTGTAAGAAGAGTATCGAATAAGAGAAAATATTTATTATCTTATTATTTTTGAGTTTGTATATAAAGAAATATAGTTATCTTAAATATATTTTCAATTACTAGTTAATCTAGAAGAGGCTTTATAATAATAATTTAAGTTTAAAGAGGATTCTTTTAATATCGACTTTATTATTTCTTTCTATAAAAGCTACTTGTACTCTAAATAATATAATAAAGAATATTTATTTAACAAAGAGTCTAATTATCTATTCTATAATCCCTTCTTCTTTCTAATTTCTTTAGAGACTTTTATAAGCTTTTTGTATAATAATCTTAATAAAGTTTATATAAAATTTAAAATAATTCTTCAAGATATCAATAATCTTTATATCGATCTATTTATTATTATTACTATACTTTTATTTCTCTATCTTGTTTATTATAATATTCTTTCTAAGAGTATATCTCTTATACCCGAGCTTTTTCATAACTTATAATTATATAAACTATCTAAGAATATAATAGAATAACCTAACGATAAATCGGATATAACCAAGTCCTTTAAAAAGGAACTGAAAAATAAGAGGCTTAATATAAATTATAATATAAAGTATTATAGATATACTTACTTTATATCTAAAATCGATTAGATAAGTTAGCGGATAGTTCCGAATCGAGTAAATAATTTCTTATAGAATAAACTTGTTTTTATATATATTATAAAGACAAGATATAAATAAGTTCTCTAAGTAAATAAGAGTATTAAGATATTTCCTATAATTAAAGAATAGATTAATAAGACTTAGTTTAAATAAGAATATAATATTATTTTAGATTTCTATATTAGATATTTAATAATTTTCTACTAGTATAATATTTAAGTTTAACTTAAGAATAATAATATTCTTCTTTATAATAAAGAAGAAATAGTTTAACTATTAAATAGAGAAGTTCTTATAATATATAATAATATAGCTTGATAAATTATAGATTTCGATTCTAGTATACCTTGAATATCTGATCTAAGTACTAGTAATAATATCTTCTATAAAGGCGATATTTACTAGCTTTTACAATATCTATTCGATCCTAAACTATTTTATTTAAAGGAACTTTTAATAGTAGATAATTATAAAAAGAAGTAAGGAAAAGAGTAGATTAAAAAACTATTTTATATAGGTTATACTAGAATATAAGATATAATCTCTTTGAGCTATTTTAGCTAAAGTATATAGAATTAGAGAGAAGAGTTCTACTAAGTAATTTATATTACTAATCTACTTTTAGTTTATTTAAACTTGACTATTTTCTTCTATCGAAAGAAAAAAGCGGAGTATTTATAAGATATATTTGACTTTTCTAGAAAGCTTTCTTTATCTATAATCTTTTTGATATATTATTTATTAGCTAGATAAGTCTACTCTAGTTGTCTATATCTTAAGGTCTCGGAATATTATAGATAGTCAGATATATTTATCTTCTATAATAAACTATTAAAACTTTAATATAAAATCGAATTCCGAGATAAATCTATTGATTGGATCTAGAAGATTATAGTATGAAAATAGTATAGTTTCTTGTAATTTATTTATTATTTAATATATAGTATTTTATTATAATAATAATATAATTTATTTCTTATCTTTATAGAACTAGTATATCAGTTTCTGTTTCCTACTCTAATTGATTATATATATTCTTTTAATTACCTAGATATTATTGTTTTATAAAGAATAAAGTAAATAAGTCGATATTCGAGAAAATAAAGATTAAAAATACTTATAGAACTTATTTGATAAAGAAAGATTAGTAGTTAATAGACTAGAGCTCAAGGCTGCTTATAGAACTAGTTCGATAAGTAGGAGTTAGTAATTCAGAGTATAAAGCTATAAAGTATTTATAGAACTAGTTTGATAAAGAGTTCTATTTTTTTAATTTCAATTAATCTTTTATACCTAGGGTCCTATAATATTTATCGAATAAGTTTAATAAATATCTATATATTTTACTACTTTCTAGTAGTTCAAAAGTCTTAGTTATTATCTATATACAACTTATAAATTAATTTATTTCCTTCTCTAAAATCTTTTTTAATTTCAAAAATTTTAACTTTATCTTATAATTTACTTATTTGTTTTTAACTCTATTAAAATTTTAAGTAATTTGTGATTCTCAATAGTAAAAATATATTATTATTATTTAGTTTTCTCTTACGTAATTTCGATAGCGTTTAGGTAGCTATTAAGAAAGCTTTACTTTTATTAGACTTAACGAAATAAATATATAAAGTAGTGAATATCAAATTAAAAGAATTTTATATATAATTCTTTTTATTTCCGCCTTTGTTTCTCTTTTTCTATTAACTATTTCTATAAGTTAGAATCAATATCAGTCTCCGAACAACGATTTTTTATTTTAACTAAATAAATAAAATCCTATTATATATTGAAAGCTTTATATTTTTAATTAATATTTAAATTAGAAAAGTTATTAGTAACTTTTTTTACTTTATTTATAAACTTTTATACTTTTACTCTAACTAACTTTCTCTTTATTCTAGTACTACTTACTATATCTCGACTATTATAAATATCCTCCTTCTTATCGTTACGATATATAAATATAATATAAGAATAGTTGTAGTATTATACAACGATCCTAATATCTAAGCTACTACGAAGATATTCGCCTTCGTGGTAGCGAACACTATAATCGATTTAATTAGTTATATTATTAGTAGTTATATAGAATAATAAATAGAAGAAAGAGCTTAAGCTAGTTCGGCAATATAGGGGATATATAGGGTCAATCCGATATAATTTATTTGTTAACTAGAAGTTGTTTATTTTAGATATAATAAAAATATTGATATTTAGAGATCGAAGAATTTATAGAATAAACTAGTATAATCTAGTATTATATATCTTCCTTAATATTTATAATAAAGATTAAATTAATAATTATTTAATATAAAGGAATATATTTTTATACTCTATTGTAAAAGTTCTGTATTATATAAATTTAATTATAAGTAACTAGTAAATCTAGGTTTCTATTTATTTCTATTATAATAATATTTACTTCTTATATTAATAAGTAAATAAAAAGGAAACCTATATAAGTAACTAGTGATTATAAGTAACCGGTGAATATAAGTTTCTACTTATTTCTATTATAACGATATTCACTTCTTGTATTGATAGATAAATAAAAAGGAAACTTATATAAACAACCTATAATTATAAGTAACTAGTAAATATAGGTTTCTATTTATTTCTATTATAACGATATTCACTTCTCGTATCGATAAGTAAATAAAAAGGAAACTTATATAAGTAACTTGTAATTATAAGTAACTAATAAATCTAAGTTTCTATTTATTTCTATTATAATAATATTCACTTTTTATATCGATAAGTAAATAAAAAGGAAATCTATATAAGTAACTTATAATTATAGGCAATTAGTGAATATAGATTTCTACTTATTTCTATTATAATAATATTTATTTCTTATATCGATAAGTAAATAAAAAGGAAATCTATATAAGCAATTTATAATTATAAGTAACTAATAAATCTAGGTTTCTATTTATTTCTATTATAACGATATTTACTTCTTATATCGATAGATAAATAAAAAGGAAATCTATATAAGCAACTTGTAATTTTAGATAATTAATTATTTCGATTTTATTATAATTCACTATCTGTAAATTATTTTATCTTTTATAATATAAAAAAAGAAAAAAAAAGAAAACCTTGTTTTTATAAAATAAGTTCGAGTTTTGCGAGGACCTAGTTAGATACCTAGTTATATTATTTATTTTATCTTTTAATATTTACTATTTATATCTACTTAATATAAATTTTTTATATTTTATATTCTTTTCTTCTTCTATCTTTTCCTATTTCTAATTCTCTTTAAAACAACTTTTTCCTTTACTCTCTTTCTCTCTTTTTCTTCTATAATTTATTTATATTAATTTATTTAAAATCCTCTTCTATATATCTAACTTGCTTTTTTATAAACTTGTAAGTTTCTAATAGATCTTCTATCTATTTATCTCTAAAGATTATAGATATTATTTATTTAGAATTATATTTAGTTTCCTGAAGTTGTTATAAAGTGAAGAATATAAAATTGATATCTTTTAATAAAGGTTCTATAAGAGATCGATATATATATAAACTATTCTAGTTTTACTTTCTTGTTTTTTATAAAAGAAAAAAAGTTTCTAAACTTATTCGATAAACTTTTAATTAACTAGTTACTAATCTTTAATATATATTTAGACTTTTCAAAATAGTAGGTAAAAGAAAGAAATCAAGTTTATATAAACTATTACGATTATTAGCTACTTTGAAAAAGGCTAAAATATATTTATAATCTGATATTATATTTTTTTTTATTACTGATAACTTTTTTTTAACTGATAAATCTACTATTAAGAACTTTCTCTAAATTAATATTAATATAGCTTTAGTAATAACCTAAACCGAATCGTCTATTATATCTATTAAAGACACTATTGCTACTAAGAAATTAAAGAAAAAGGTTATAAAAAAAAAAACAAAAGTAGCCGAAAAGGCTATAAAGGAAGAATAGAGAATTGAAAAGGCGATCTAGAAGAAATAAAAGAAGAAAAAGAAGAAAATCGCTAAATTAGTTGTAAAAGCGGAGAGGTTAGTTAAAAAAATAAAAGGTAAAAATAAGTTTATAGATAATACTTCTAGAACTGATTCTTCTTCTTTAGAATCTAATATAGTTATAAATAATATTTCAAGGACAGATTCTTCTTTAGAAGAATCTGATACCGATTCCGATTTAGACTTAAACTCTAGTTTAAATACTTCTACTGATTCTCGTCTACTATAGATAACTACCTTAGTAGCTACTAGATATAAGTAGTATTAAGCGAATCTACTTATAAAGTACTATAACGAAAATATATTAGAAAAAATAAAAACTACTAGATTTTATTTCTAATAAGTTAATCTCTTGAATAGTCTAGGATATATTTAGTATATTATTACGAATATTGAATATAATATAAGTATATTTTCTAAGTACTTAGACTTCTACTAGATAAAAAATTTCTATAAAGTATTTAGATTTATAAATATGAAATTCCTTTTTTATAGAATTTATTCAGTTCTACTTTACTACTTTTTATTAAATTTATTTTATAAATATCCTTTACTTCTACTAATTATTATTCTAGTTATTAAAACTTTTATCGATAAGTTACTTAAGGCTAAAACTAATAACTTCGGTACTTCTATTATAAAAGGAGATAGTAAATAGACTTTCGTAAATAAGAAATTCTTCGTTCAATTGCTTATCTGAACTAAAGGGACTAACGAGCTATTCGACCTTTTAGCCTTTCACTTTATAAATAATCTTAAATATTACTCTATTATAAATATTATTATCTAAATCAACTATATAGTTACAATATTATAACTTCTTAAACAACTAATACTCTTTAGTTCTTTTTAATCAAAGCTTGAGAATACTAATATATACTTTCTCGAGTATAACTATAAAGACTAGAATTATACTATTATTATTATTAAGTTTATTTTATATAAGAATCTAGATAACTATTCTAATATTAGGAAACAAGGCGGCAAAGAGAATATCTTTAATATATTCTTATCTCCTTTTCTTATAGACGAAGATATCAAGGCTACTTCTAAGAACTCTCTTAAAGTTAATAATAATATTTCTAATTTAAGAAATCGCTAAGCGGAAGTCTACGATCAACTCGAAATCGCTATTAAAGACTATCCTAACTTTAATAACCTTCTAGTTATTAAGTAGTTAATAAATAAAATATTAGTAAATCCTGAATTCTCGAAGAATCTATATTAATTGGAAAATAACTTGTCTAAGACTCTATCTTAATAATATATTAGTAAAGGTGTAAAGAAGGATTATATTAAATAACTACTTATCTTTTAAGAGGAAGTACTTAAATTTATAGAGTTTTTAAGATTATAAGTACAAGTTTTATAAAGTCTCGAAGATATTGATAAAATATATTAATCAGAAATCTAGAATGAAATTAATATTAATATTAGTAATTTACTAGAGATTATATATAGGTAATAGGCTATTGAAACTATTAGCGATATCGAGATAGAATTAAGGCTTCTTATAAATATTGTCTAAGAAAAAAACTAATTATTCTGGAATTTAAAGATAGCTATAAGCTTAATCTCGAAACCTCTTTCTAGTTTCAAAGTTTTATATTATTAAGCTAGGTTAGATCCTAGTAACTTGGAGATTAAGCTAGATAGTAGTCTTTTTTATAAACTATATTAAGTTATTAATAATTACTTTTCTCAACTCCCTCTCTTATCGAACAAGTTCTATATAGAGCTATTTTAGTTTTTTTATTATCTTTCTTAACTTCCTTTCTTATTAAACAAGTTCTATATAAAGCTATTCTAATTCTTTTATTCTTATCTAATATTTTATTTAACTATTTATTTAACTATATTGTCTGAGAGTTCGCTTATCTATAATTCAATTATAGGTCTTAGATATAATATTAGAAAAATACTAATTATACTTAGTCTATTAAAGTTTATAAATAATATCTAACTCAAATCGCCTAAATACTAAACTTACAGAACTACTCTTATTAATTATCTAAATACCTTTATTGAAGTTTAGTAAATAGATATTGAAAAGTTCTTTTTTAATATATTTACTGTTTATTAGTTTTATAAGATCTCTACTATTGTTAATAATCTTGTAAGACTCAGAATATTAGTTATACTAAATACTATAGATAGACTCTATATAATCTTATAAAGTCTAAAACTAGAAGACTTAAAAGTAAATTATCTAGTTATTTCTTCTCTCTATTACTTTGTTAGTATAACTGAAGTTCGTTTTCCTAGCCTCTACTTATCCTTATCGAATATATTCAACTATCTTAATTATAGAATATATTCAATAAACTATTGAAGCTCTATTTTACTACTTTTTTTTTCTTTTATCTTATTAATAATATTTCAAAATAGACTGAGTTAATAGTGATCTTATCTTTATATATAATATAGTATAATTGTACTTTAGCTATTATTACTATAGACAAAACAATTTCTAAGATAAATCTTATAAAAGACAAAATAGATATCTCTGAAATCGAACTAGAATCGGAGTCTAAGTTTAATAACTCTAACTCTGATTATTATTATTAATAATATAAGTAAAAGAAGAGTTAGCTATTAGCTATATAAGACTCTATTAAGGTCTATACTAACTTTATCTAATATAAATTTATATAAATTATTATAGATAAAATATATATTTTCTAGAACTTATAAATACTTTTAGTAGAATTAATCTTCTAAACTTTAAAATATAATATCTACTTTCTAACTACAACTCTACTCTTAAACTATCTTCGGGATCTGTCTAGCTACCTCGCCTAACTTTTCAAAGAGGATTAGGTTTTTGAAGATAATTATTTTAGGTATTATATATATAAAGAAGATTTTAATTTTTTTTATTAAAATCGATTTAAGAATAATAGTAATATAACTAGTATATTAGAGGATCTAGAATATATCGATCTTATAGTTAATAAAGATAAACTTATTTATACTTATAATAATAGCTACAAACTTTTCTTTTTCAATCCTAAAAGTTATTTATAGACTGGTCGCTCGGGGTTAAACTAGAGTATAAAGGTATATACTTTTATTATATTACTGATCCTCAAGATAATTCTTTTATATATTAAGTACGAAATATCGATTGATCTTAAGGATAGTTCGGAGCTAGAGTATATAAGTAAGTCGATTCTATTATATAATATTTATACTATTCAGTTTAAGATAAATAACCGAGAAAAGAGAATATACAAGAATTATATAACTAGTATAATAAGTAAATTAAATAATAGTCTATTGATACTTAAGCTTAAGGCCGCTAAAACCAACTTTGAAATATAAAACTTTATAGAGGGTAACGATACCTCTATATAAAATAATAGGGCTTTCTGTTATCTTAAATATATTATATACGATTCTCGATTTAGTTGTTTAACCGAGTTTAACTAAGCTTATATAACGATAGTATAAAGAAAAGCTACTACTAAACGATATCGAAATTAGTAATTAGATATTGATAACGATAATAGTCTATTCTTCTTCTTCTTTTAAACTCGTGATAGTAAGGAGTATATAATTCTGTTTAAACAATTAAGTATAGTATAATATACTACTATACTATTTATTAAGTCTTATTATATATTAAACTTGATTATACAAAATATTCGTAAAAGTAAAAAAACTATTTTGATTTTTAAATATCCTATAGTTTTATAATATATAACCTGTTCTTTTTACTTTTTCTTATAGAATAAGTTCGATAAACTCTTTTTAATTTATTTATTTCTATTAATTATTTCTTTCTGAACTTATTCTATAAGTATAGTATATTGTAGTTTTTACTAATCTCTTTATATAAATCTAGGTATTTCGAAGTATAACTTATTAATCTTGGAATCAAGAATATTACTATTAAATCTAGTAATAATTAGGAGGATCGTATAAAGATAATCGCTAATTTTAATAATCTAGTATTACTTATAATAGTTCTTCTTACAATAACTACTTTAAGATCCGTTTTGCTTAACCTTTAAGGATCTTCGTTATATATTATAATAATAAAAATACTAATCTTATTTTATTTATTTATTTAGATTATAGACTATATCGTTAAGATTAGTCAACTTCGTTCTTAGTATATATATCTTTTTTAGATCAATAATTTATTTGATTAATTTTATTTTTATAAAATTTATAAAAAGATTATTTTTAGTATTACTAGTAAAGGTTCTATATCGTAATCGGCTAATCTAACTTTTATTATAAAAGAGCTAATTAGGTTATTTCTCGGTATAAGTAAATTACAAAGGTTATATTACTTTTTTTAGATAAAAACTCCTTTTATATTAAAGGATAGTTATATAGCTAAACTTCGTGACAAACTACACTAATCGAAAAATAAGATTATAATATCTACTAATACTAAATCAAATACTTCTATCAAGGCTATTAAGAAGAAAACCTATTATACTCTATATTCAGAATATTTTAAAGTCTAAAATCTATTAAAAGGTATATCTCTTATTTAATACTTTATAATAGTAATTACTAATTATTCTATTTAAATAATATAGATATCGATATAATAGTTTCTTAAGTAAAAGCTAAAGACAATATATCTATAGTTAAATATAATAAAGCTTCTCTATCGCTATTAGAACAGTTTAACTTTTCGCTTGATAGTATAAATATAGATCTTACCGAACCTAACAAAGTTTCTTTATTAGTATTAGGATATTCTAACTTTCTAGTTGATAATATAGATATAGATCCTACTAACTCTAATATTCCGATTTCTCTAGATCCTAATAATAGTAAGTCTTTTTATAACTACTTTTCGTATTCAATTTCCCCCAGATCACTGATATTTACCTAAGTTAGTTATATAAAAGGAACTTAGAATATAGAAGATAAGTAAGTAACTCCGAAAGAGGTTAATAACTCCGATAAGTCTTTAATACTACTACCTTTAAACGATAATAAGAATAATACTTATAACGAAGATAAAGCTGATAATAAGAATAATACTAATAACGAAGATAAATAAAAGTAAAGAGGATAATAAAAGTAAAGAGGATTTCTCTTTACTATATTCGAAAGAGGATTTGTCTTTATTATATTTAAAGGAGGATTTGTCTTTACTATATTTAGGAGTTCAATTTTCGAAATATTTTTTTAATATCTACTAAGATTCAGCTATAATAATTGATATAATATAGTAGGAATTCAGTTGTACTTTAGATAGTTTAATATTAAATAAAGGTTCTTTAGTTTTTAAACTAATATTTAAAAAGTTTTTATAATAGTAATTATATTTTATTTACTTTTAAAATAAAAGATATAAAATCAATTAGTTTTATAATATATCAAAAGACTTAAAGAACTTATTTAATAGTTAGTAAAAGCTTATCGAATTTATTTAATAAAGAGAAAGAAGTTTAATAGTTAATAAAAGCTTATCGAACTTATTTAGTAAAGAGAAAGAAGTTTAATAATTAATAAAAATTTATCGAACTTATTTAGTAAAAAGAGAGAGGTTCGATAATTAATAAAAACTTATTAAACTTATTTAATAAAAAAAGAAAAAAAAAGTAATTATTAATATCTAGTAAATAGTAACTTTACTTACTGTTCTAATATTTTCTATAAAGTATAGAGATATACTAAGCTATATAGAAAGTACTATTTATATATTCCTACTTTATTTAGAAGATATTATTATATCTAAAGATAATATAAACTAAGCTTAGTTCTAGTATCCTTCTTCTCTACTAGTTAAAAAATAAGAATAAAATAAAAGAATCTAACTACTAGTAATTATATAATTTCGTATCTATAAGCAAACTTCTAGTTTATACTAAAGAGCTATATAGATATTATTTAATAAAAGCTATTAATAGTAAATATTTTAGAAATAGAGAATACTAGTCAATATTAAGAAAAAATATAAGAGAAAGGGAAAAAGAGGAGAAATATAATATTAGTTTATATTAATAATTATATTAAATTAAATTCTTAATAAA
>LNKV01000043.1:242297-385355 GCA_001465935.1 Clarireedia homoeocarpa | reverse complement strand
AGATACTACAGGATATTGGATACGCGCTGTAGTATAGTAGTTAGTACAGGAGAGAGGGTCTATATAGTCCAGCTCTCCCTCCCATCCAGTTTAGAGATTTTTCTCTTCTTCTGGGCACAAGATAATATAAGAGGATTCAACCCGTTTATTTTGTGTCACCTACAGCTGTACTAAGCCAACCGACAAGCCCCCTAAGATAAGGTTATTCGGCGGGTGTAATGTAGACCATGTATTCCGCGGGTGCAGACCCTGCAGGTAAGGCAGCTGATATTTGTTTTGCTTTGCTCCACTTTAGTAGCTCTTGTCATGCTTCCTTGTCATACTTCCTTTTGTCCTACTTCCCTGTTGAACTTTCAAAATACAGTTTGCTTGAGGGCGGCACGAAACTTTGCCATGATGATAAACCAGGCCATTTCAATGGCAGTCTGCTCTAGACTTCTAGCCCTGTGAAGTAAGATCTTTCGGATTACTGGTTCGGCTTTGTAATCATCAAGGGTGCCCGTACTTATTTATGAACTTACTCTTTTTGCATCATCATATATAGTAATATATCCGTAGTCGTTCATTCTCACGCCGTATGACTCAAGTGGGCATTCACACGCAAGCCTTCGGCGGCCGAAGATCGACTACTGCTACTGCTACTGCTACCCTTTGTTTCACGCAGGATATTTTCGAAAAATGGGATCTCCAACTATACCGTGCGCTGCTACTACCGTCGAAATCATCGCTTGGTTCCTACTTGTTGTGTCGGTTTTGGCAACCTTTGCTCGGGTGTCTACCAAGTGGGCGCTCGCCAAAGCTTTCAATTGGGATGATATGGCATGTGTAATATCACTGGTAACTCTCACCGTTCTAGTTGTTGTGAGTTTTGAAATTCGAACAGACATTTAACAAATGCCAGGTTTTGAACATTGGTGCAGGTATGAGCGTTACCTTGATGGCGGAAAACGGATTGGGAAGGGATGAAGCAACTCTTGACCAGTCGTCGCTGCAGATATTCCAGAAGGTTATTCGCTGCTCCCCAAGATATACAGCATCTTCAGCTAACGAGTTCAGAGCATGTATGCCTTGGAGCTTTTGCATGTGGGAACTTTATGTTTTGCCAAGCTATCCATAATACTTTTGCTTCGGTTTATCTCTCCGAGCCAGCAGCATCACAAATTCGGTGTGGCCTTGGCAGTTTTCATCGTTGTTTGGGGTATGTTATCGCTTTTCTTTGCAGCATTTCAATGCAGGACACCAGAGGTCTGGCGGATAATCGGTGGAAGCTGTTTCAACAGAGTATTGCCTTTCCATTCGACACGCATAAGGCACACCGTGGTTAACAAGGTCTAGGTGGCATATTGGAGATCCGTTGGAGCGATAAATGTGGCTACGGATGTTGCTCTCATTGCTCTGCCGCTTCTCATCTTGTACAGACTACAAATGTGCTTGGCAAAAAAGGTGACTCTTCTCAGCTGTTTTTGTATTAGAAGTTTGTATGCACCCTGTCCTAGCAATTGTCCTAGCAATTTTTCAAACTTGCTCTAACGGGAATATAGAGATATAGTGGTCAACGCATGCCAACTAGCATACAGCGGGGGGCTACAATCAACCAACATCACACGGAATGTTTGGCCTTGGGTACTCTGTGCACAGTTCATGCAGACCACCAGTATAATGACTTCATGCATTCCGTACCTCCGACCCTTACTCGAAGCCTTCCCTTCAGGCATGATGGTAAATGACGATATAAGCCGACATCAACCCTCCTCGCGATACGCTGAGGGGTACACCAAGCGGCCCGACTACAGCTATGTACTGCGTGACGTAAGCAAGACCGCAAGACAAAGCGTTTACTAGCGATGACATTCAAGTGCCGATGATCAATCGCATCATAGTAGAGAGAAAAGTCAAAGTCGAATCAAGGCCACTAGTTGCCAACATCGAGACTGTTTGGCCAAGCCGATCTGCCGAACTTTATAGCTAGATAGGAAGGTCGCATTGATAATCTGGAGACTGTTTGGGGTTGTTTGGGGCTGTTGGCTGAAGAACGAAGTTCATTTGTTTCTGTCCAGTTCATTCCAAAAGTCTGGTAGTTCTAATCGTGGGCAAACCATCACTCAATGGTGCACTACGTTGATCCCATTAAGGAGAATAAAAGCGAGACTGTATCATCCGCTCTTTCCGGGTGTCTTTATATGAGGGAGGTTACATTGATCGTAGACTCCCGGCGCACGGTGCAAGTCGTAGTACTTGCTGCAAGCTGTCCGCGGGGGTACGTCTCGCACTAAGATAGGCCCAATTGAGCGATGTGCATATACACCCCTCCACGTCTCCGTGCGGAGGCACTATGTACTTATCAACCGACATAATAACGGGGATCCTGCACTATGATTCTGCAAACTATATCTCCATCGTTATCTTTCTAGGAAGTTGAGCAACGCAAAATGGAAGAACGTGAGCAGAAGTATCTTCCGGAAGCAAACCCAATTCTTAACATCTGATTACTTGCTCATCAGCAACGACACAGTCGGAAAAACAACGACCTTGATTTTGGTCGAGGAAAATTTTTATTGGCTCAGATAATAAGGTTCGCATCCCACCGAAGATGGCTTCTGATACACTCATATATGAGATGCATACGATGGAGTCTAAACGGCCACGCAACCGCTATGGCCATCGAGACATCGAGGGTCGGCAGGTTGAAGATGAAGATACCTTGGCTCTGGCAAGATCTGGAAAGAAGCAAATCTTAAAGGTGCGGCGTCAGAGATTCCACTCGCCACCAGTGTTCTAATCCATCTCAGCGCAGATTTGGCTTCATCAGCGTCATTGGTTTCGCTTGTACTTTGATGAACACATGGGAAGGTGTATTGACGTGAGCTTGCTACTCATATCTCGTTTTCAAATATACTTTTAACGAACCCTCTTAGCACATGCTTGTTGGGATACCAAAAGTACGTAGAACAGGCTCAAGATGAATTCATCGAATTTGGACTAACCATCGTAGTGGTGGGCCCGCTGGACTTCTTTACGGCTTCCTTGTGGCCTGGGTGGGCACTTTATGTGTCTTCATGACTCTTGGTGAGCTCAACTCGATGATTCCAACCGCAGGAGGGCAATATCACTATGTGTATGTCTTGGCACCCCCTTCAACAAGAAGGTTTCTAAGCTATGTGAGTGGTACGTCCTCATAACAAGCTCCTGGGGAGTAGAGAAGATACTGATATACTTCAGGATGGATGACGGTAGCAGGATGGACAGCTTCTACCGCAACGGCTACCTTTTTTGCATCCAGTCTCATTCAAGGACTTATCGTTCTGTGTAATCCATCATACAGCTTAGTAGGGTGGCAAGGAACTTTGATATACTGGGCAGTAATTTTGCTTACCTTGAGCGTCAATACAGTCTTCAGTAAAGTTTTGCCAGCTATCGAATCTACCATGCTGGTATTACATATCCTCGGATTCTTCGCAGTCCTCCTTCCGCTGGTGAGGTTGGCCCCTCACACAGATTCGCGAGAAGTCTGGACACATTTTATCAACAGTGGATGGAGTACTATGAGCTTGGCTTTCTTCGTGGGGTTGCAGGGCGTTGCAGCACCATTTGTTGGTTCGTTTTTCCCGTTTTGTTCGGGGTTACTAGTATCTAATTCTTATTCTAGGCACTGATGGCGCCATTCACGTATGTATCGAGTCATGTTCGTCCGAATCCTACTAATCAACTCAATCAATAGATGTCTGAAGAAATCAAAGGCGCAGCAAGAACGGTCCCAAGGGCAATGTTAAGCTCCATCATCATAAATGGTATTCTCGGGTTTGGTATGCTGTTGGCGATCCTGTATTGCCAAGGAGATATCTCTGCTGCTGCTGAGTCACCTACCGGCTATCCTTTCATTGCCATATTTGCTAGCGGTGTCCAGTCGATCGCTAGTGCAACGGTAATGGTCAGTATTACCGTCTTCCTGGCCTGGTGTAATGCAATCGGCTGCTTGGCTTCAGCGAGTCGTATGATGTGGTCTTTTGCTCGAGACAATGGTCTGCCATTCTCATCAACTTTGTCGAAGGTAATCTGCCGGTTGAGACTGTTTTATACTTCTCTAACTTTTAATTTAGATAGAAACACGATCTCTGCTCCCAATGGCAGCGATCTTAGTCGTCACTGTTTCCGCCGCCCTCCTGGGGCTTATCAATATCGGATCTACTACCGTGTTCAACGATGTCATTTCGCTTGCGCTGGAAGGACTTTTCTCATCCTACTTCATCGCATTATGCTTGCTTCTCTGGCGCCGTCTTCGAGGGGATATAGCTGAAGAGAATTACTCTCCCGAAATTATACAGGAAGAGTTGCTGCAGCCCGAGAAACAGCTTCGATGGGGCCCGTGGAGGATCAAAGGTCTCTTAGGAGTTATCACTAATTTTATCGGCTGCGTATACCTGTTCATCATGATCTTCTTCTGCTTCTGGCCTGCTACTTTACCAGTCACTCCGGCAAAAATGAACTACAGCTCATTAATAACCGGTTTCACCGTTATTTTCAGCTTTTTGTATTATATTATTTGGGCTCGGAAGATTTATGAAGGCCCGGTGGTTGAGGTGGGGGTTTTCGCTGCGTAAGACAACGATGACAGATATCCTCGACTCCGATTTTGGGTCACATTTCCAGGCGCGTTGAAAATACGGAAGCTGCATAAGTGGGCTGGAATGTCGTGAAGTTACTCAATAGATGTCTTGGAATTAGAACTGAATCGAGTCACAACTAGGTTGGAGTTTGTAATATCAATCAACGTGATTGGCTCTGACGAAGTGACAGTTGGACGTATAGTACGAAAGAAACATGAATTAGGCAAGTGGGTTCTAATAGTAGTGCTTGTGATATGGCATGCGGGCTTACAATCTTGGTGATGTGTTCCGATTCAATCCAGATCCAGGAATATGTATTAATTGGCGTCTGCCGAGTTTGCAAGCTAGAGTTCTTCAAATTCCAATATTGAACTTCATGGAAACATAGCTTACACAGTTTTACGCGAACCAGGATGGCAGAGTATATTCTTAAAGAAAATCCCACAAGGGAAGAACATGATGCTATCATCGACCTGACGTTCCAGGTATGGAACGACCCCTCGATCACGAGCATTATCCGCATAAGCCATGGGCCGTTCCTCGGGAACTCGCCAGAAGACATTCAAGCAACCATTGCTGTGGATAAGGAGCGCTCCTGGGAACGACATATCAATGACCCGGCCAGCCATAAGCCGTTTGTGGTGCATGTTCCCACAGGCGAAATCATAGGCACAATCGCGTGGAAAATATACACATGGATGCCTTTTCCGCCCGTGCCGACAAGAGTTGAGTTTCCGTGGTGGCCGGAGGATGATAAGGAGGGTAAGGAGTGTGCGGAGGAAATCATAAATCAGTGCTTTTATCCAAGAGCTAGTTGGATGAATAGACCGATGGCGAGTATGTTTCTTCATTTCCAGTATTTTGTTTGCAGTTGAGTAGATAAATTGCTGATGCGCTGCTACGTTAATAGCGATGGATGATACTTCAGTCCGCCAGGATCATCAACGTAGGGGGGTAGGCAAGATGCTGGTGGATTGGGGAGTCAAGAAAGCGGATGAGTTGGGAATTGAGTGTTATGTTGAGGCAACCGACGCGGGTAGCAATCTGTATCAGAAGTTTGGCTTCGGGCAGCTATCGAAAATCTTGGTCGATGCAGAAAATGGGACCAAAGAGCGCCATGAAATGATCCAAAAGCTGACTCCAAATCCTGTGCAGTATTGGGCAATGTGGAGGCCCAAGGGAGGGGTTGTCAAGGATGGGGAACCGAGGACTTTGTGGGAGGCAATGGTAGCTCATAAGAAATAGAAGGTGCCTGCAGCTAAGGCAGTAAAATAGTTCCCTGGGTGGAAAGCGCGCTCAAAAATTGTTACCTTCACCAGTTAGAACTTTATAACTTTGATCCTCTAATTACTGAAGTCGACATACTTCGTCATACCGTCCCAGGCTCGACAATTACGTCCCAAAAAAGCAACTAGCTAAGCAACACCAATTCCCAGCTGAAGCAGAGCCATGGAAATTGACCGATGTCTAACAACCAAAACGGCTTAAGAAGTATACCATTGTAGCGGATTCCTTCTATTACTCCATAAATCCCTAGGTCTACTCAGCTGCTACCTCTGAAAATACTCCTGCAACTTCGCAGGACGTTGGATACACGGAGAAGTCATCTTGAGAGCTATACGATACTTCATTTTACAGCGTGTCCTCGAAGCTTCCGCGCGAGATAGACCTGATTGATGTCAATAAAGCTGTGACCATAGGGACGTGTGTAGAAAAATTCCTGGAGCGAGTCATAGTCGCTGAAGGTCTTGAGGATTGATTTCGTAAGGACGCGCTAGCTGCGTATTAATTGCTGCCATTAGGCTTGGTTGTAGTGTCAAAGGAGCCCAACAGAGTATTGGGACCATAGTAAAGATGTAGGCTGCCCTTTCAGGAGCACTGTTTGATGTAGCTTCATCCGGCAAATTTTGCGGATGGCCGATACTGCTCTCATCGAGTTTGTTTGGCTATGAAGTTCTGCAAGAATATATTTCTCAGATGCGTAAGTGATTATAGCGGCAGATTGCATGACAGTAAGGCGGCACTACACTAACATTCACCCGTGTCTAACCTCATTTCTGCTTGCGTTAAGGAAAACGGCTACCCTTGCCCCACCTCCTCGCCCCTCAATATTGTCCCTCAACTCCACGAAAAGCAGAGGGCCTCCGAGTACTTTCTCAAGAAGACCCGGGCTCATGTCAGCAAAGAGGCGGGACCAATATAAGAGGCCTTCCCGCCGCCAAACTCTGCATCCCACATCCCTGAATTCGAACATGAGGGTGACAAAAAGTCAGTTCCGTGCCAAAAGTCAACAGACGATACCACAGCTCGGGGAAAACCCTGCGCATCTATCAAAGCCAAGGCAGATCTTATGTATTCGTCATTGACAGTGCTTACAGACAAGCGTATTCTCCTTGCGACCGACAGGATGGATGCCGTGAAAGGCAGGTTGATGGAGTCGATAGGATGCTTTGACACTGTATTGAACACCACGTTTCCTATGTATTTTTCGGGCAAGTCGCTTCCGGCCGTTGACATTAGTATTAAACGCAACACTTTGAAATGTGGACGGGAGACGGCGTGCCCTGCTAGCGCAGACAGTCACTAATGCACTCAATGCGTCGATGGTATCAATGTAGGGTGCATGGGGTGAGTCGCCATGCGGAGCTGATGCCAGAGCTTTTAGCTTTTCAATTTCCTGTGGGAAGATTTGGAATACTCTGTATGAGCACTGGATCGTGCCTTTCCATTCCTGACATATAACGCATTCTACGCATCATAAATTGATGAACAATCTCGGAAGTGATATAGCTTTCATTCCTACAAAGTCGGAAGTCTGGCACGCGAAAAAGGAGGCAAGAGTAAATAGTAGTATGCACAAAGTGACAAAGTTTTCGAAATGTTTCCAGATACGCCGGTTGCGGCGCTTTTGTTCCTACTTTTACATCAGCTGATCGCCTTCCATATGTATTTGTGGCTTAACAACATCGATATTCCAAGAATTGCGGCGTTTCCGTGGTGGAGAAGGAGTCATTTTTATTCGTTTTGAGGACCGAATTTCAAACCACAACATACAAAATAAGAAAGATATTTTGATTTCCTATCTTGGATCGCTGTTTCTGGTCTGGTTCTCTAACTTATAGCAAATGTTTGTATATTATTTTCGGTACTCTCATCGGACAACATCTTCTGCCATCCTTCTCCATCCATAATGCCATGAACGTAAGATTCCCCAATCAAAATCCAGTCATCATCATCTTCTCTCAAGATGATAGGAAACTGAGCTCCTTTCAACAAGCATACCTTATCCCCAACACTCGTGGTATATGGTGCCAGCCCCATGTAACCTTTATTAGTGAAGAAAAGAAACCTTTGAAC
The DNA here is from genome assembly GCA_001465935.1 of Clarireedia homoeocarpa. Lineage (NCBI taxonomy): Eukaryota > Fungi > Ascomycota > Leotiomycetes > Helotiales > Rutstroemiaceae > Clarireedia > Clarireedia homoeocarpa. The sequence continues at coordinate 377,394 of LNKV01000043.1, read as the reverse complement.
GGTAGAGTCACGAACTGATGGGATCGGCCAGGCAAAAATGCCTAAATCATCATCATGATCAGGAACTGGAACAGAGGCAAATCGTTTCCCGAGAAGAGAATACGCCAGGTCATCACTGAAGCATGCGGCGTCTGCGCATACCGTATGCGCTAGAGCTTCTTGACGTGTACATCCTGTAATGTATTTGGACCAAGGTGCAAGGGCAGCAATCTGCCAGTTCAAAGCAATATCGTGGTCTCGTTCCAATTTGTCGAAACGGGGAATTGCTAGCCAAGAAACTGCATCAAATTCAAATCCCGAAGTATATAAAACCCCATTATCTTCGTCAATACTGCCATCGAATTCCGTGTTGTTCGCTGCATTATATAGACTTCTAAGTTGTAGAGAGTCATCGAGAGTCCTGCGGAGGAACGGTTTCGGCATATGCGTTGATGTCCAGTCCGGAACCCAAGATGGCAAGTCAAAATCGCCGACGGTTGTATTACAAAACCCAAGTATATCCAACCTTCGGTCGCTCTGTATAAGGTTGCACGCTACGCGAAAGTAGATATCGTGGGCATTTGCGTTGTAATCGGGAACTATGAATCTAAGGCCTTGCTCAGGGACTAGGGAAGAGAGTCCAAAGATCTTGTCGCGGGAATCTGTTGCGTCAAAGGTATGAGCGTACGGTAGCAAGAGATAAGGATCTATGATATCGGTGGCAATATGGTTTTGCCGCATCCCTCGTATAGAGATCAATCCCCGCAGAGCATCTGTGGAGACATTGTGCAGCTTTCCGGGTAATCCATCAATCATGCTAAGCCGTATAATCTGCTCCGCTGAGTTCGTGAATGATTCAAAGTCGTCTGTATAAGAACCACACCAGACAAGGGAATGGCAGGATTCTTTTGGTGTTGTTGCTTCTTGGATGATCCAAACTCTCGTCCAGTAACTTCTGGAGATGATTTTGTTGGTAGCTTGAATAGCCTTTTCACGAAGCAACTTCCATTCCTTTTCTGGCATGATGTCTGATGAGAACTTTGATGATTGATTTGGCGGTTCGTGCATAAACTCAAAAACATATTCCATTCCCAATTTCGCTTCATCATCCAGTTTACCTAACCATGAAATTATGGTATGTGCTCGTTCGTAGATGTTTTTCATCATGGCTACTTGAGCGTTTCTTTCCAAGGGGTTTGATTGATCAATGCAGATAGAATCAACCCAAAGCCAACCACCGTTCCAACGCTTTTCGTCCAGCTCTTTGTTTGTTGATAGCGCTTCAATCCGACGTTTCGCTTCCAATAGGAATGCCTCAAGGTTTGGTGTTATGCGAAACGCAGTTCCTTGAAGTTCAATGAGCTGAGATCTGACCTCGCCACCCCAGGTATAGGATAACGCTGTGCAGGGCTGTGCCGTCTCTAAGGTACAAACACAGAGCCCTAGGGAGATATGCTGGGAATATCCAATTTCCAATTGAACAAGGCGAATGGAGTCTCCTGGTAAGGGGTTGTATACGAAATCCTCTGAGTTCATGTTCATTGAGTCGAGACCGAAGTCACGATGACGCTTCAGAGGGTCAAGGCCGAAGGCGAAGATGAGATGATTGAACGCTAGTAGCGTAGGCTGCCGAGGAACAGGTAGCAGGTCGTGGTTAAGTAGCTGCGCAAGATGGTTCCCTTCTCTCAATCGAAACTTGAAAAATTGACCTATCCAGGATTGTTGGTGCAGTCGTACAGTAGGGAAAAGACAACCGTGGACGATGGAGCTGTAATTGTCACTTCTCTAGAAGTGGCGTCACTTTTGGAATTTTCACAGCTATCGGACATATCGAGATCGAATAGGGCATCTCTTGCGATGTGTTCCCTTCTTGAAAGGCGTCCAAGGCGTCCAAGGTGTCCATATCTGTGCTGGTCTATCTACAGTGGGAAGAACCCCTTTACACAGTAGTTGCATATATGGTTGCTTAGATGCCCCTTAATCAGGTATCGCTAAGACTAGTCCTAGGGATCTCTAAGACTATATAAGGCTTCTTCTTCTTGTAGATAGACTTGGTTCTTAAGTTCAATATTCTGAGGCAATTTAGCACTTCTATTAATGGTCTCGTCATGGTCTCGTCATGGTCTCGTCAATAATCTAAAATCCCAAAAATTGTGACGATTTTTACAGAATCGCACGTCGTTGTCTTGAATCTCAGGCCTCCATGCCTACGCACCGAGCAAGCTCGGCAAGCTTCCACACGCTGCCTGAACGCCTAGCGCGCACGTGATTCGAACACGTGACTAATATGCCCCCTCCATCTATTTAAGCCCTTGAGATCTTCTCAGTTCTTGAGTTGCAAATTCTAGCTTCTAAATTACTTTGATTAGTCGTATTGTTATATATAATATATTATTAAACTTTTTTTAAAGACGTTTTTAATTTTTTAGTAATTTAACAAGGATAAATAAGTTTACTTAATTCTTGTTTATTTTATGATTGTTGGTTTTATTTTGGTTTTAGTAAATTTCGCAAGAAATTTTATTTTGAAACCCAACAATTTGTATTATTGAATAATAATAACTATACAAAAGGAATCTATCAATACAATTATTTATTGTACTGGTATTTCCAAGATTTGTAATGTCTTCTAACATTGCTGTGGAAATTGAACAGAATCTTGCACTGTTATCAAATACCAAAACAACAAAGAGCGACACTCAGTGGGACTTCAAGGTTGCTGAACGACCAATTGACAAACCGACAAAGACCAACTTTCAGTTTGACTTCAGGGTTGCTGAACGACCAACTTACAAACCAAACAGCGGTCCACCACTCCAACCGATCACATTGATTCCTTCTCACGACAAAGATGGATATATTATTGACTGCTTTCCCTATCCCAGGCCACAGGATGCCAGTCATTTTCTGGTGGGATTTGAAAAGGAGCGAAGCGTCCAATTTCTCGTCCATCCCAGAAATATTCGCGATTACGTGTCGGATTTCACTTTAGAAATATGGGAGTACAAGCGCAGCTCGGAAGAGGAAGACCGTTTGGTCAAGGAATTGCAACCGATCCTTATTGCCAGCGAGAAAAGAAGAAAACTCTACAGTATGAAGAAAGCAGATGCTTCACGTGATATAATTATGGGATTGAAGAGGAAACAGGAAGATGATGGGCAGTCTATCGTAGCAAGGAAGAGGGGCAGAGCACCAAAGTCCATGGCTTCTGTGTTTATGCCACAACCGCCCAAAGAACCAGGCGCAAATCATGGTGCAGGACGAGCTCGGAAAACAATTGCTTCTCCGATGCGACGCCTATCACAGCATACCTTGCCTTCACTATCTCTTCAACCATCGCTATCTCAGCCTTCATTATCACAAGCATACCTGAGTACTCCATCCAGAGCTCTGCTGGAAAGCGCAATTGCAGATTCAGATGACGAAGACGAGCTTGCATCGAGTCGACAACTCTTAGAGGAGGCTCACCAACACTCTGGTTTGAGCTCTATCGTCGCTTCAAGCCAATCCGAGGCATCTAGTCCCACCCCACTACCGTCGCACCAAGGCAATATGAGCACGTCTCATCTGCTGACTCCCAAGAAGCCTGTGAAGTCAAAATTTATCAAGAAGTCACCGCACAATCGTCCAAAACATACCCCAATTCTGCCCGGTATGAGCGCAGATACATACCCATATCGCGCTTCGTTCTCTTATAAGAACACCCCCCAAAAGAAATATCATACTCTCGGACGGTCCGCTGCGAGCAAACAGTCCTCATTATTGTTTAGTCCTACCTCAGGAAAAGTTACCTTCCGCAGCAACAAGCAAACGCGATCAGTAGATACCACGGAAGGAAAGCCTACTAGTACCATACTCCCAAGGCTTAAAGCCGCAGGAAACGTCAGTGATAGCCGAACTGCAGCAGCCATCAAGCAGATATCTACACCTGCCGATCCGAAACTCACACCCTATTTCTCACCTGGCACCAAAAATCAGCACTCAAGAGTAGAATCAGATGAAGTGGATAACACATCGAATGATAGGGTGGCGGAGGCAGTAGTATCCCCACCAAGGAATGACTTGCATCCTACTCCTATAGACCGAGCTGGCTTCCCATCAGCTGGCCATGTTTTCACGAGCAGAAGTCGCAGCTTTGAAACAAGTCCTGATGATGTTGATGAGCTTTCACAGGGACATTATGGGAGGGCAATGCAACCGCGCCAAGTCCATGTCAAATATGCTAAGGGTAGGCCAAAGGGTCAAGACCAAAAGAAGGAAGTGATGGAATAGGGTATGTGGTACTTTTATATACTCATTTGCAGACGTTATCATAGATTAGAAATCTCGATATCCAGTACCACAGCACTTGAATTAGCTGGTTCTAGCACTTTTAGTTTTTGCATTTGGCAGTCGATGGGTTTCTGGGCGTGGCTGCTACGGTTTTCTTTGAGTACAGGAAAATGATATCATAAAAAAAATTAAAAAATTAAAAAACGCAAAATATGGGGTGCATACAGTACTGTAACGGCCTTGGGCGACGAATCAGATATAAAATGTGGTTAGCATTAGGATCTTATTACCCCGTGCTACACCCCACGTTGCACAACTTCCTCTATTCAGTCACGGCGTTTGTATTAGGAGCTAACCCGGGGTCTTATATACATAATTCAACAATCTCTACAAAAAATATGGCGTCTATAAAAATTGACCTCACTGCACCGGAACCCTTCATTGCGCCGGCAGAAATCTACAGTGGATCGTATGTTGATTCATCTCTTCCAACCCCGCCTGTTCTCCTACGCATAGCAACGGGTGGTGCGGGGCAATCCGGGCTCGTCCGCGCCCTTGCCAACGCCTTCATTGACTACAGTGTTAAGGAAGTTGCTTGTGAAAATTTCAGTGTATCGTGGTTATTGTCCGACACGTCTGAGAGCTTCAACTTTTTGGCAAGCAGAGCAGCGGATCTGAGCATCACTTACCTCAAGGTGGCTGAGGAGATTGCGATTGCGCAAGGAATTGCGGACAGGAGAGAATATGCTTGGAGGGACCATTGGTTATTCGTGGGTAGGTTGTTAATATTTCTGACCAACAGCAGCGGTTTGCTCTCCTACTTACTGATGCTTCCTAGGACCAAACTCCAATCCGGCTGGTATTTCCACAGATAGCTCATCTCAGACGATACATCAGCTGTTTGTTCAGCTCTTCACTGCATGCGTATCTAATCCCGGAATCCGTTTTCTTTCCCGCTACGACAAATCAGCTGCGAATATCAAAGAATCTTCTATCTGGACGTCCATTGGCCAAACTCCTTGGGCTCACCCTTTCTCAAGCTGGTATCATCGCTACGTTGGTTTTCCGTTCGCTGCTTTAAAAGCTGCATCTGCATTAGAAGAATACACGATTACGGATCAAGGAACATGGTTGAGTATCGGGGGAGACATCAGGGAGAAGATGACCATCTTTGTAAGTGATTATTCACTGTTCGTTTTCGTGTGTATTGGCTAATTCCCCTATCAGAAAGCAAGCACCGATGACGAAGACGATCCACTGCTGAATCCCGCGCATATTCTCGTCGGCACTAGAGGTACAAATAGAGATATGGCGAATCGATTTGCGGATTGGATGATCATGAGGGATGGAGGTCAGAAGGTGGTTCAGAACTTCGGTGTCGGCGGCAACATACTTTATAGTGTTGCCCCAGAACGACCGTAGAAGCAGAATTGTTACGAAAGTCCACTCCTACCTACCAACTTGATTCAGAAGAGACGGCAAGCTGGGAACGAGATTGGTGGCTGATATTGACCAGGCGAAAGATCTACCAATTGTCGTTGATGGTAGGTCAAGAGACGTTGCAAAGAGGTAGCCAGGCGGTGCCCAGGGCACCATCAATAGTATCGTCTTTTAGGGGTAAGTTGGTTACTGCGGATTCAAATTTATGCTTATATATTTCATTTTCAGTTCATCCTGCCACTTTCCTCTACTTCAAAATTGAAATTTCGATATTTGCTGGATCATAACATTTCTAGAAATGCACTGATTTGCAATTTCTTCATTTGTTCTCCTTTCTGTACCTAGTCATTTGTTTATTTGTCCTGTAGCTATCGTGATCAGCATTATTTGAATCCTTCCTATATACCAACTACCAACTACCACACACGAACTACAGACCGACATCTGCATACCGAACAATACCAATCCCATGCAAATCCGATGCCATCTCACCGAATCTTCCATTCTTGAGGTCTTTCCCAATATTGAAACAAGGACCTCCCCACCAAGATTGCCAGGTCCGTGAACAATTCAATTCCCATAGCAACAAAATCCGAACCAAACATAAACTCAGATTTAGACACCTTTTAAAGTGTTTCGGGATGATCTGCCCCTCGTTTTATTGGTTACGATAGTTCTGAATCATACTAATGTTTGTCTAATAAGTTAGTACGCTCAGTAGGTCCGACGTTTGCGAAACGATGAAACGATACAGCACGAAAGATGCTGATGGAAAAAATGGAAAGGGGCACATATCATCCGGGCTTGTGTCTACATCTTGGAATATAGGACGCAGGAAAATATTCATTCCATGACTGAAGAAACTGCAAGTGCATTTGTCCTCCTTGACTACAGCATCAAATCAAACTAGATGATGAAACCATACTCGAAAATTGCGCGAAGACATCGTCGAAAAGTATCTCTCATCATCCACAACCGGAAAATTCATCGATGTTTCCTACTTCTCTCTACCTTGATTTTCATGTTACCTCTATTCCTTTATTTCGTCCTAGCATATGGAATAAATCAAGACCCGAGGATTCTACCCCCGGCACTGAAGGGGGCAAAAAATGTGCTGTTTGTGACGGCGCGCTCTCGGGATGAAAGTCTCTGGTTTGCTCCAACGATTCTTGGGGTGTTGAGACCGAGGGAGAAGAACCCGGGAGCGAGGGTCGGTGGGCTGTTGGTGCTTTCTGACGGGAGCGAGAACGGAGGAAGAGCGGCGGAGAGGAAGAGGACGCAGGGAGAGATGCGGAGGAGTTGTTTGGTTTTGGGAATTGCGGAGGAAAGATGCGTGGTTCTGGAAGGGAAACAACTGCGCGATGAGCCAGTGTTGCAATGGAGTGAGGATACTGTTGAAGAGGCGTTGGAGATGTACGTCAAGAGGTGGAATATTGATGTCGTGAGCTTTCATTCCTTCTACATTTTATATCTCGGAACTGATATCCTCTCAGATAGTCACATTCGATCAAAGCGGCGCCTCCAGGTATACTGATCATGATGCCCTGAGCAGTGCAATCCAGTAAGCAAGCCCCATAAGACTTATGCATATCGCAACATCTGTTAACATTCACAGAAACTACGCATCAACTAACATCCATGCTCCCACCACTTATATATTGAAATCTATATCTTTCCTGCGAAAATATATATCCCTCCTTGATCTTCCCATAACCTCAATTTCTTTCACATGGCGGATATTCTGCGCTGTAACTTCTAGGATCGACTCGCGTGATCCTTCATACAGTAACAAGGCGCTCTTGGTTAATACATGGCATTCCTATACTATGTCGAGAAAGGCATTTGCTAGTTACAGCCCGCATCATCCATCAGATCGCGATCTGTATGCGTTGCTTAGCAGAAATCTTTGGATTAATGAGTTGGAGTTGGTAGAAAGGGAGTCAGAAGTTTGAAAATCACGGGATATTAATGAAGAACATCTACGATATCTTCGATTCTATGTATTTATATTTCAAAAGTCTAATATTACATCGTCTATAAAAGTCAATAGTAACCCAGAACCGGTAAAGCCACCCTCAAAATGTATTTTCTGTCTGTAATCACTAAACGTGCGCAATATAACCCTATCATAAGATTGATGTTCTGAGCAGTATATCTTATATAAGTGACGTGTCTGCGTCAGACTCGAATTGATAGTAGATTAAGCTAATGGCTAATCCTCCTCAAGGCATCCTTGAGATAGATGTTCGTACCATTCTGCTCGGGAGAGTGCTTTTCTGCGATATATTTTGCCGAAGTGACCAATGTGTACGTGAACAAAAGTGGCGTAGTGGTACTGCGGTCTGACTCCCCTAAAAAATTCTAACAGAACTTCACGGATTTCTGGCATGGGATCCTCACAAGGTATGCAGTATTTGCAGTAGAGACCATGCTCGGCATGTGTTGCCGTGAAAGAGGGCAGGTACGGCATAGGTACAGCGAGTGCGAGTTTACTTTCAGAAGCCTCCTTTCCATCGACATGAAAATGATTGATAATTGCCCAATTTTCATTCGGGTGGGAACTCAGCCAATAGTCTGGGTATACTCGTTGCGATCGCTTCTTGACTTGCATAATGCTATACCATTGATGCCTTTCGGGTCCATTTTTGCCTGGTCGAAGAACAGACGCAGCATTCAATCCACGTCTGGAAAAAGAACCAAAGTAAGAGTCGACATGTTCCGGGGATATAATTTCAAATGGCTGATCAATCATCAAGCAGAAGATGCAGCACCTGTGGCCAGTAAAAGCAAAAAAATACGGACCATAATCACCGCATACACATCTATCCTCAAGTAAAGTGCTTTGCAAATCCCAGGAGGGATGAAATCCCAGAGCACCGATACGTTTGAGTGCACCCAATGTATTCCAGGCATGCTTCCTGAAGATGATAGAGATGGGAGCTGAGTCGACCCGAAGTCTTGTGCCGTAGCAGGTCAAACGCAGATTTCCAATGGTGTCGAAATCGAGTAGCTCCGTAATCTCGTGGAATAATTCCAGTGGTAGAAGTTCGAGCATTCCCGAGCCGACGTTTCGTGGACGAAAATTCTTGAGAGGGACTGGATTCCACGTTCGCCCTTCTTCACTTCCAGCTACGCCATCAAAAGCCGGCGCCGTGTATGTATGCATTGGCTCGAAGATTGGAAATATGCACTCTGATGACTTTTGGCTGTCGTCTTCTGGTCGTTTTTGGGTAGTTAATTCGGACATGATGGCGTATAGAGAGGTAGACTGTGAAGTCGTGGGAATGTTTTCCTCTAAAGATGAGAATGTTTCAGTAGAAATCGAGGAAGAATCTGTGTGATTTTATATGGACGGGAGAGAGCTAGTACGTACAAGCTTACCAGAGACCTCGACCAATCGTAATGCATACATGCCCGATCATAGGTTGCCTTTTAGTGTGCGAGACTATTATACATCGTTCTTCTAGGGCTTGTGATCCGCCTGCTATAGTTCCGTGGTATATTAAAAATATTGTCCATCTAAAAAGTCAGAGTTCTTAATGTTCAACTCTCACTTGGACAATCAGACACGAAAATTCTCAATATCGAGATCTCACATGAACAATCAAAATCCGGGTCGGTGTAGTATCCTGCTAATCCCATTAGCATATACCTTGATGCAGGACACAACAGCAAAGTACAAACCCGTTATTATTCCCTAAAAGAACTCCCCCAAAGAGACTCATCACACAGTATTAAGACGTACAAGGAACTGAGATACACCGAATATACACTTTTCAATGACACATTTCATCTACGTACGTACCTATCAACACAAGACCGATATCTATACATCATCACCTCACCTAAATCCTCATCATCAAAGCGCCCCTCTGAATCTCCCCCACTACTCCATTCCCGGCCAACGCCCACTTCTCTGCCACAGTTCTTTCATCGACCCTCTGCCTTAGCACTCCACTCGCAGCCCAATATTCCATCAATCCCCTTGCCTCCTCCTTGCTCAAACCCTGTAATAACATGACCTCTATCTTTTGCAATGCCTTATCCGCTCTCGCGTCATATTTCTTCTCAAATGGATCTCTCTTAGTGACTGCTTCTGCCCCCATTTGTCTTTCTAGCTGCTGCACAATCGCGAGATTGCTCGATTGAGAGATGGGACCATGGCTGCGATTGGTGGCTGCCATGACGGCGCCTCCGTTCGGCATGGTCTTTTCGCCAGAGAGGTATTGGATGAAATGATTGAGAATGGCCAGATCGTGGGCATGGATAAGCTCATAGTCTGCGTTTCGGTATTCACTGTTTGCCATGATATATTGCAGGCCATCCAGTGTCATGAGAACAGGAGGTCGTCCAGCAGCAGTGATTTCTGTCCAGAAGGCCTGGAACACAGGCCAGGCGACGTCGGGGTCGCGAGCTCCGAGTTCGCAGAGTCGGGTGAGAGAGATGTTGGATTGAACCGGCAGGGGAAGGTCATGTTTTTGCGATAGTTCTAATGAATCTAGAACCTTTTGGTTGGCCTTGGCGATACGTGCTAACCAAGCTGCGGTATAGGTATTCTGCGAGAAGAGCATCGGGTTTGTGTTGGGTATGGGGCCGTATTCGGTAGCAGCACTGACGATATCTTGTGCTATAGTTCTATTAGTCCAGCTCGCCTTGTGCCACTAAGCAAGAGACATACCTTCAGGAATAGTCAAGACAACCCAGCCGTTGACGAACGCCGTAGTCATAGCATGTAAGAGCATCATACTCTTCCCAGTAACTCTATCCCCATCAACCACCAACCTCTTCGTCGACTTCTCCTTCTGCGCCTCATCCAACATCTTCGAACATGCCATACTCTCCTTCCTCAACAGCACCGCCGGCCGTCTAAACAATCCCCAACCCTGCGTAATCTTGAACGCCTCGCTAGCCCTCAATTGATCCACAACCTCATTCGGCAATCCCACCACCTTCCCCACCATCTCCTCATCAACCAAGACCTTCTCATCAATATCCTTTAACCCCTCCACCTCCAACGCATTCGAATTACTCAGAATAATCCTCTTCCTAAACGCCTTTCTCTCCCCCGGCGCAGGCGGTTTCCCCGTCGGCTTCGGAGGCGGCTTCTTCTTAATCTTCAGCGTCTTCCCCCCCTTCTCCTTCGCTGCCTTCGCTGCCTTTGCGTGCGCAAGCCCTGCTGCACTTGTCTTCTTTTTCATTGGTCCACCCTTCAATGCCGCGGGCGTGGTCGAAAAAGCTGCAGCTGCAGCGGGGATCCGTAATGTGACATTATTGATCAATTGAGCGGGTGTCGATCTCGCCACACATTTCCAACACCCTGCGGACGCCATATCGAAAGAGTGGTTGGTGGGGGACGTCGCTTTCGATTTGGTGTGTCCGTTGAGCATCGACAAGTTCCAAAAATTGATAAGTTCTCTCTATCCCGCGCTAAAATGCGGGATGTGCACCCGCATGTAAGAGCGGCACTCCAAAATTTATTTCCTTTCCTCTTTCTGCATTTTCCACTGTACAGTACATCTTCCCTTCAATCTCTTCCAATTCCACCCACAAAACATATCTCTCCGATCTTCAAAATGACAGACTCCGCCGCCGCATCCAAGCCTTCCAAACTCCCCGTCACAGTCAACAAACCTACACCCTATACATTTGACCTTGGGCTTCTCCTCGCCGAAGATCCCAACCCGCTTCTCCTCAGCAGCCCCGCGAATCTCGAAGATGATCTCGCGGCTACGGCGCGCGATGGCGCGCAAGCTCTGCTCAATCAGCTTTTGAGTACCTGCCCGATTGCGTCGACACCCAATGGAGTGTTGTTGAGTTTACCAGAGATCAGTACGAGACTGCCCAGAGAAAAGGTTCGTTTTGAGATTTTTCCTATTGCCTTTCACATGCGCGGAATTGTTTTGCGCACGCCGAGCATTGAAGATATCTATTATGTTTTGTATAACATCTTTGCTAACCTAGTCGATTTACAGCCGCTTCCACCACCACAAGCCATGACAACCTGGCAGAAGTTTGCTCAGAAGAAGGGCATTAAAGCGAAGACTGCCGAGCAAAAGAAGAACCTGGTATACGACGAGGACAAGGGCGAATGGGTACCGAAATGGGGATACAAGGGAAATAACAAGAAGGGAGAGGATGCTTGGATTGTAGAGGTCGATCCCAAGAAGGAGATGGAAAGGAAAGAGGGTACTGAGAGACAAAACGATGGAAGGAGAGAGAGAAAGCTGAAGATGATTCGCAATGAGAGATTGCAGCGGAAGAATGAGAGAAATCACAGGAAGAACCATGTGGGTAAGAAGTAAGGGTGAAGGATCGGGAAGTTTGTAAATGGTTATGATATATGGAACGGGTGGAGATATTTTATGGCGTTAGGATGGAGTATTGTAGGCGTTGTACGGACATCTAGTTCTAAGAGAAAGGGAAAAGTGTTGCGCACAATAATGATTAACATCAATGATATCTATGATAGTCAGAAGTCAAGGTCATAATAGTACATAGCATTGATCACAATCGATGCCTATGACAGGAAACAAAGAATGGCAAAACGATAAATTCGATTTCCGCCACTCATATGATTTTTCTCCGCTATCTCTTATGCATGCGCGCGCACTCTCCCCCGCTCTGGCTCTTTTCAAGCTTTCAAAGCTTCAAAAACACAACTACACTACTATCGTACAAAAAAGGGGTTTTCAAACCGCCTACCCATCGCCTCTCCTAAATGGATCAAACCTATATCTCTACTCCAGCCCAACCTGTCCGTCCCATCTTTCCCCCTTCGCGCCAACCCCAAATCATAAATCCCTCAAAAGCATATACTCCACCCCGGATTCGCACCCATCCATTTCCAAGTGCCGAATCCCATTAACTACCGATCTGTGCTGTGCTGTGCTCTCAAATTCAACGATGCATGCTGCGCTGGGGGTATTCAACAAAACAAGGGCGATATTCTGTAAGCCATGAATAAGAAAAACTTTGGTTCGGGAGAGTGTTCGAACAAGCGAATGTAAAGAAGAGTAAATGCGAGCTCGCTTGCGTTAGGTGCGTGCCTGTATGTGATGAAGGAAATTCGTAGAATGCATCAGCTCATTCCCCTAATGTTTCATAAGTAATAAACGAGAAATTGAAACTCAGCCGCTATGTCTGTCGCTTTTCCATGCCAGTTGGATCTGGAAAGGCGCCAGACAGTGCTCCAGTCCGAAAATAACAAGCAGTATTGTATGCATTATGTCAAACTAGCCTTGTTGCAAAGTCTATGGTGAGGTATCTTGTCGAGGGCTCGGATCTCCATCGAGTCTCAAGTCGTTACCGCTCAGAACCCAATCGGAGAGAGTGGTTTAATTGGACTCAGTGGCCTCATATCGTTGCTCTTCCTAGGTGGGGTTAAGTCTTGAACAGTTAGTGTCGTAGTGCTGACAGTGTCCAAACTGGGAATGGTGTTATTTTGGGATACAGAGGGCTCCTTCGCAGGTTCCTTCGCAGGCTCTTTTCGAGGTTCTTTTCGAGGTTCTTTCCGAGGCTCTGATTGGGCTCTTTCCGGGCTCTTTCGTGATTTCTTCTCCTGACTGCCCTTGCGACCTTTCTCGTTACTGTGTTTTCGGCCATGATTGTCAATGCTAACGCTCGAGGGTTTGCTGCTGTCTGAGCTCGACACATTCCTCTCATCATGACTTTCCACCGCTGTGCTGCTGTGGCCTCCAGCGCTTCCTGGTGCTGGTGTTAACGCATCAAATAACATATACTCTTGTTCGATGTATGCCGCTTCCGTTTTACAACCTTTCCAACAATCTCTCCAGTCGCATACCAAAAATTTAAAACAGAATGCATCCATCTTCATGCAAGGTTGAAAACATATACAAAGATTCCTAAAATCCATTTTGTTCTTTTCGGAATGAGCGAGTAAAAGTGAAAGGTGGCAGGTAATGGCAAAGAGGAGATAATAATTGAAGGGAGATAAGTTGGAGAGCTCGTCGATGAGCTGTTGTGGTACGGAATCGGAGCCTGCACATTCACGCGCAATGCGATCTTGGGCGGCTTTTGGGAGGAGTTCGTCAGGGAGTTCGCGGAGCCATGCCTTAAGCATCGACCCAATAATGTTTATGTCATATAGGTCATCTTGTTCGAAAAGGTCAATGTCGAGTTCTAGCGGTGTGTCAGTTTGGGTCTCTCAAATGAGTATGTATGTGAGTGAAATATGCCCACCTTCATCAAACCTCCTTTGCCATTTCTTAATCTGCGGCCCGCTGCCAGGTACTCTGTAAAGCCCTTCAACATCGCTGCCTTTGTAATTGAGATAGTCGATTGCTCGCCATGGGAAAGATGGCATCCAAAATTCTGTCTTATCTCGTGAATCTTCCAACCGCTTTGAAATCCTAGTAAGCCGTGTCTGTTCGACAAGAGGTAAATTGATAACTCGTAATTGATAATGTTCGTCGTCGACTGACGGTTCCTTGTCTGTAGTGCTGCCGCTCCTCGTTGCCTTTCCGAACAAATTCTTGTGTAATGCTCCAGCTCCCTTTGTTGCAGACGATTTGAGGTTGTTGAAAAATGCATGGCCTCCAGCCTCTTTAAATGTTGTTGAGAATGACGATTGGTTTTTGCCAGTATCCCTTGCATGTTCTTTTCCATGCTCTCGAGAACTAGAAGCCTGTCGATCTCGCGATCGCTGTCGGGGGTGGTTCGGGGTCGTCATTTCCTTATTCAATCCGTCCTTCTCACCACGCGGTGGTGCGCTTCTTGACGAATCCTTCTGATGATGTGCTCGTGGTTCGGGTTCCAAGTATTTGTTGTCTTTTGGGGGAGAAGTCTCGGAGGGGCTGTGATCATCTCGTAGGGATTTGGTTCTGCCGAGAAGGTTAAATGGTTTAGGTTTGTTCTTTCGAGCAATGTTGTTATTTGACTGTGATTGTGGGGATGAATCGGTTGTTGATGCCAGCGAGGCGTCTGGTTTTGACGGGCCTCCCACTGGTTTTCTGGCTACCGATTTATCAGCGCCGGATTCTATATTTCAAAAAAGAAAATTATCAGTAGCCGACAAACTTAATTCAAGAGTGTAAGGAAAAAGAAGGAAAGGACGGAACAAAATGGGTCGTACCACTTCTTTTAGTGTCCTGTGATGAAACCTTTCCGCTCATCGCAGGGCGGTCTGTGTCTCTGGACATATCCTCCTCGACAGCAATCACTTGGCGGGCAGGTTCGGCGACTGGAGGTTTGTTTGAGCCCTTTGACGCCTTGTAGCTCGCAAAGAATCCGGTACGGGAAGGCCGCTCTTTTACTCCGAACTTATCTGGGTCCCGCGAAGAGTGAATTGCGGAGAGTGAAGGGAGGGTCTGCGAAGTTGGTAAATCTCTTACGAAGGTCGCGGTCTGCGGGTCGATTGTTCGTACAGAAGGCTCGTCCCTCTCCCGGTGGTCTTGTTGCTGTTGAGCGGTCGGTTGGGGCTGCAATTGCGATTGCGATTTCTTTGTACTGAACCTGAAAGGTGACCGCGGTGACCTCGGACTCTTTGCACTCAAAGGAGTAAGAGGACTTTCAACAGTATTATGTTCTTCACGATTAGTAGCATCACCTCTACCTTTACTGGGTTCTGACAGCGTCAGCGGCTGCAGGCCAGTTTTTCGTGCCATCTTGCCCCTGTTATCCGCTGTTGGCCCTCTTTTGGGGCAGCCCAGGATTTGTCTCGTATGCACAGCCTTTCGAATTGTATCAAAAATGCCTAAGATAGATACACCTTCAATCGAGCAGGTGTTGCATCCGAAGATTGACAGTAATGCTGTTCTGGGTCCGCTTCAGAGCTCTGGATCAATCGCAACAATCGTTTTAGGAGCACATGAATAAATTGATGAATGGGTCCTTGATTAAACCTGGTGCCTGGCTTGGACCTGGGATTGGGGTTGTGTATGGAATGGGGATATGGTTCTAAGGGTTTTTTTTTCTTCTTCTTTCTTTTTCTCTCTCTTTTTCTCTCTTCTCCCCTTTGGCCCTTTGGGGTACCAATCTGCGGCAGCGAAATTCGTTCGGATGGAACCTGGAATCCTGCTCTTCTTCTCTGCCCCCTTGCGATTAAGTCGCAATACGGTATTTGGGAAATCGAAATGCTAGTCGAGAATGTAATCCTTGTTTGGTCTGATCCACTGCCGTTAGACTAATCGTTCGGAGCTGGGAGGAAGGATACAAGTATGTGAAGGGGAAAAGAATTGATGTGGAAAAGACGAGTTGATATGGTCGAGATGAAACACTTTGGTCGTGGTCGTGTGAGAAATTTCCAAGGTTTGGATGTGGAATGTACTTTGGGCTTCAACTTTTTTTTCGAACTATATTATCCCGATTATATTGTGATGGGCCATTCATTGTATGCTATATTACGTCTACTATAGAACAATGCAAGATTGCAAGATCACAACCATAAGCAGTCATGCTAAAATGTTCCGACAGGAAGGGAAATAGTTGGATTGGATATACAAGACACGCACGGCTTGCTGGATTGCTCGGTCGGTCGCTCTCAACGGTACCTGTGTGGTACCTGTGTGGTACCTGTGTCGTACCTGAAAAGGATGATTGCGACGAAAAGCCGCATACGGTCGATCCAGGCACAAAAAGGTGGTGAGTGGTGAGTGTGGTGAGTGTGGTGAATGTGGTGAGTGTGGTGAGTGGTGGGTGGTGGGTGGTGGGTGGTGGATGGTGGATGGTGGACCGTGAACTGAATGCACGCAACTGTGCAGTGTGCACTCACTGGTTCAAGATTCAAGACTGTACGAAGTGATTCGTCCTTCGTCCTTCGTACCTACAGCAACAAGGACGTCGTCAAAGCCAAGCCACCAATTTGCATGCTGCCGCAGTGATGGGATTTAGGATTGCTGGGCATGTCTAGTGCTCATTGTCTCCAATGTCCGTATGGCCACTGCCCACTGCCCACTGCCCACTGCCCACTGCCCACTACTCGCTGCCACTACTCGCTCCCACGAGGCAGCAGAAGAGCATTTCCTCCCTCTGGTCACAGTAGCCAGGAGTCACAGTAGTCACAGTAGCCAGTAGTCACAGTAGTCACGAAGCTAAAGAAGCCTTTGCAGATACCTACATACATGAGCAATCACACGTGGACCACACAGGCTCCTGTAGCTCTTTCAATGTGGGTTAGTTGAGTCTAGGCATGACCAAATGGTTTGTGTTGTGCAGGAGGTTATGCGAGTCGGTGGTCATAGCGACAGCACAACGTTGTATTTTCCCCCTGAATAACTTTACAAAGTACAGTAGTTCGAGTTCGAGTTCGAGTTAGCCGGTGCGAGAACCCAAGCTACTTTGTACAGTACGAGAGACTGTAAGACTACTTTGTACAGTACGAGAGACTGTGAGACTGTAAGACTACAAGACAGCTTTCGTATTCATCCGACTGCTTTTACCCCAAGGCACATCCCATCCCACCTTCTTCCCCTTCCATCCACCGCATCCAAGTATTCCCAGATAGTTCAATAGTGTCGACTCGCTAGTCGGTAGCGCGAGAGTCACTGAGGCACGCACTAACGTTTCACAAGGTTGGGCCCCAAAAATGTTCCAAATCAAAAACGAACGAAACGCAAGAACGCAGCCAACGCAGCTAAACCCGTTCCGAATCTCTTAGCCAGGAACAGCAAAGTGCCGCTCCGGGCCCGGGGCTGGGAAGTAGCGAAACGTGAGCCTGAGGACGAAAAAGATGACTTCGTACTATCTCACTATGTAGAATGCCTCGAGGACGAAAAGATGACTTCGTAGGGGCCGTGTCATGGATGCACTCGATTGCGAATGCTATACGCGCGTAACTTACGAAGCTCATGCTCTTGTACCCTCATCCAGACGGCCCAAACCCCATGATTCCATAAATGGACCCAAGGTTACCGTACTTGAAGCTTCCGGAGATTTGTCATGCAAAGATATTCCCACTTTCAATTTCACTCCCACGCCACACACAGCCCTTTCGGCTCCCGGAATGGGAGCAGTTCCGATCGTAGACGCTGCTACCATTTATGGTGCTGTGCTCTGCTGTCAGTTCTTGCACACGCGCGCGGCTCCGTGGCCTCGGATCCATCATTTCACTTCGCTCACCGGGCGCAGCATGATCTCGAGCTCCTACAGGGCAGTCCAGGGCAGGCGCAGCTTGGAGGGATGCACGTGATACCCTGCTTGCAATGGACCCTGGCTCGCCTGGGATCTGGGATTGGAGATAAGCCAAGCCATTAAAACGGTTTTCTTTTTTGGTACTCGTAGTGTCATCTCATTTTCCATGCATGCACTTTTATTTCATATCGAAAGTGGCTTGAAAACCACAGTATTGTGGACTTTTCGTCACACGGAAGAGTCTTGCATCCAATATCCATCTACTTCGTAGCTTTTAGGCCATACCGATTCATCCAGCATGAATCTTGATGCTTAGGTACAGAGATGTCATACTTTTGGGTTCGCGAGAGAATGTCCACTTGATGTCTCTTTGCATTCTGACACAAGCTAGATGCGCGTCAAATCATGCGAGAGAAAAGGGAGATGAAATGAAATGAGTCTATCTTCATTCAGCCCTGCGAGATACCCGCTCAATTCATTGTCAGGGCTAGGCTCTGAAGAAATCGTCTTCAAACAAGAGAAGGACAGGTCTCACAACTGAAGAGCATGATGCTGTGCTTAATCTCGCGTCATCTTTGCATTTTCTTTCTTGATCCACAGCGGCTCATCAGTGTCGAAAGTTCGTCCCGCTGCTTCATTTCGTGAAATGTCTTAACAGTGTCCTTGCTCATTATCGATACCATCCTGTCCCTTCCCATCACGCGCATGGTCCCTGAATAGAATATTCATCTGTGCTTTACAGATGTTTTCTTTTGTCGCATGTCTGTGAGCCGACGCCGCCGCCCAAAAGAGATGGTTGAACATGTGTGGTGCTTCACGTACCGGAAGATTCTCGAATAAGCGGCAGGATCAAATATCTTACTTGGTTCAACCGGAACATCACCTAAAAACAATGGCCAAAGAATGAGTATCTACAGAGCATAGTTTCTCTACACACCGCTATGTCGCACTGATAATGTTGCCTGTCTGGTTCATCTTCTTGTCTGATGTCCCACGGCTGGGAGTTCTTGCCGTCGATAGAAGTCCTGCTTGACCACGGGATGCTCAACTGTACAGTACATAGGACAAGATGGTTCAGCACTATGAATTTGAAAACAGAAACTCATTTTACACGGGCCAATTTGTACAAGGGCTCTCTATCTTGTGTTAAGTACTATACACCCAGTGTGTTATTTTCGCACGCTGTAAGAAGAGAAACTGGAAGTTGGCCAAGCCGGCGAGGAACAACAGCTCAAACCCTCGACTCTGCAGTCAATTATCGTGATGCAATTCGTATACCATCAAGTGAATTGAGATTGTTACGAGGAGATCTACAACAAAAGATTGTTCTCATCGATTGACGTTTGGCTGATTTCCCAAACCACTCGCCCAAGATTGATGAGCACAGATCACCAAGAAATATGAAGTTTCGGAGGCGCTGTCATCCATCATTTGCATTATCTTCTATTATAGTATTGATAGTCTCCCTCATTCGGCAAATCCGATCTTTCGCCCGACGTCAACAACTATCAGACCCACCTTTCCAACCACCCAACTCATAACTTACACCCAAAGTAAAAGCCGATGACGCATCGAATCGATGAAAGCAGGCCATTCTTCTAAGTTCACACCCTCAAAAAAATGTCCTCCCTCATAAACAGCACCCTCGCCCTCGCTAACGCCACCATGCGCGCCGTCGTCTGGCAAGGCACACCCTACCACATGGCCGTGCTAGACGTTCCCCGGCCCATCATACAAGCCGGCACCGACGCTATTGTACGTGTCACCACGGCCGCTATCTGCGGCACGGATCTGCATACCTACCACTGGGTCTACGGCAGCGCAGAAGCGCCGTGGATCATGGGCCATGAGGGTATTGGGATTGTCGAGGAGATAGGCAGTGCAGTGAGCGGGATCAGTGTGGGTGATCATGTGGTTATTCCTGATAGCGTGGTTATTGAGACGACGGATGGAAGCGCGGCAAGTCCGTTGTCTTATGGGTTGGGAGAGGATTATGGGGAGGGCATGGGGGGAACGCAGGGTGAGTTTTGGCAGAATATAATTTTGCTGGTCCATTTCTCCTTTCCGTTTTCCTAAAGTTTGCGAGAAGAAGAAAGAAGAAGAAATTACTGAATTCCTACCAGCTGAATACGTGCGTGTTCCCTACGCAGCCAACGCACTGATTCCGATTCCCTCCACAAACACAACAAACGGCACCGCGATTCCCGACTCGGTGTACCTGACTATCGGGGATATCTTCTCGACTGCATGGGTCGGCGTAACGCGTTCGGGGTTCCAACCCGGCGATACGATCGCCATCTTCGGCGCTGGTCCCGTGGGGCTGCTCGCGGCGCATTCTGCTATCTTAAGAGGTGCGTCGCGCGTGTATTCGGTACGTTTGTTTTTCTCTCCTCTTTCCTTTCCCCCTCTGCTTCGTCACACCCGTACATGCCGACTGGTCACTAACCTCCCTCCCACCCTAGATCGACCATGAACCCACACGTCTCTCCCTCGCCGAATCCATCGGCGCCATCCCCATCAACTTCGCCACCGTGGACCCAGTCTCCTTTATCCCCTCCCAGTCACCCTCGGGCGTCCACCGCGCCGTCGACTGCGTCGGGTTCAAAGCCGTCAACAGCACACTCGCGCAGGTCCCTAAAATCATCTTCCAGTAGGCCGTCTCGATCCTCGCCCCCCATGGCGGTTTCGGCGGCGTCAGCGTCTACAACTCGCAAGGCGAACAGCAGCGGGACGCCACTCGCGGCTGAATATACGCCGGACTTGGAGTTCCCGGCGGCGGAGTTCTTTACTAAAGGTTTGAGCTGGGTTACGAGGCCGGTGGATATCTATGAGACAGTGCCGGAGCTGTTGCAGTTGGTGGCGAGTGGGGTCGCGAGGCTGGGGTTCGTTGTTAGTGCAGTGGTGGGGATTGAGGATGCGCCGGGGTGTCATGGGAGGTTTGATAGGCATGAGGAGGTTAAGGTCTATATTAGTTTCCCGTAGAGTGGATGGGGTGGTTGTTTTGGGGTTAGGCGGGCTGCTTTGCTTCTGAAGGCTTGAAAGGGCGGGAAGATGGGATGCCTTGCTTGATTTGGGCCTCTCTGAAATCATTTGATGGACGCGACGACCGTCCTATCATCTCGAGGGGCCCGGCGTGTCATAACGTTGACTTGCGCATCATGACTAGGAGGTGATCCAACTTGAAGGCTTGTCCACATGGCGGATATGAGATGGTCTAGTGTTGGTAGATTGATACTTAAGACTTGCAGATGAGCGGAGCTGGACTAAGATATATATTAACGCGAAGAGCTCCATCTAGTACAACCAGCAGTTGATTAAAATTTTTCTCCCAGACTATATGATTCAGGAAAGTACTTTCCGATGAAATGGATATCATCTGAGACATCTATCGATAGCTGTATCGACCTTTCTCCACTTACAGATCAGTCGCCAAACATCGAGGCGCCGGAAGTTCAGAAATTTCGATGAAGCCTATGGCGGGGTAAACAGATGGTAAAATTAATGTACACGGATGTATAGTACATCGCGTCCTGCGCCTGTTTTTCGCTCAAGATGTTTGATATAAGTTTTCGCGCAGCCCCTCGTGGCGAGCCGACCCGCAGCTATGACCACTGCAGACGGCGACTATTGAATATTGTATCATTCAAGACAAGACAGATCTTCCCTGCGGGGTATTGAGGTGATGAAAACAAACGCTTCAACGTCCACCAATTTCAATTCCTCAATTTGTAACCTGCCTGCGCACGAACGACGACCGTAACCTCATATTGCGCAGCGCTTGCTGGGCGTTGGAGAAACTCGACCCCCGTTGTGATGTTTTAGGAGCGCTGACCCCAAGCCTCAAGCGCTGGGAAGGGGAGTCTACCTACATGTAGCCAGCTGGGCGACCAGAAGGGCTCTTGTTTTTCTCAACCCTGAGTTTGTGTTGCGTTCAAAAGGCCACACACAGGGGTAAGGTTATGCTATGCATTCAGCCGTTATTTCCGAGTCCCGACACCTCGCACATAATCCCTCGGGACATTTGCATGGGTTGGCAGTTCTTTCGCGATGGTTCGAGTAACTTATGGCTGATTGATATACAGTGATTGATATACAGTTGTGTTGTGTTGTGTTGTGTTGCTTGGGTAAGCAAACGCCATTGAAACAAGATTAGCACAGAGTTAAAGGCCTTTGGGTTGTTTTTGTCTCATCTGTCAAAGTACCAAGGGTGGAGCGGAAACAAGTCGGATGGGTCTCTGGAAACGTCCACAGCAATGCGCAACGAGGAGCAGCGAGGAAGCACGAGGAAGCACGAGATGGCCACAAGTCGCCCCCCAAGCAGACGTGAAGATATAAATCTATTCGGAATGTCGCCTTGCAGTAGGAAGAACAAGGCAGCAACGAAAATCACGAAAAGAAACGCGCATTATCCTCTAATTGGCCGCCAATTTGTCTGTCGCAAACGGAAATTTTCTAGATCTTGCATCCGGTCGGGCAAAGCAAGGATCCTCTGCCCTCTGCCCTCTGCCTCTGCCCACAACCCACAAATCCTCCACTCTTCTACTGCATCCAGCTCCAGTTTTCCCCTCTCCACATAATTATCCAACCAAACTAGTCTAGCCAGGGACTTAATTCACTCACTCACTCTCTCTCCCTCTGTTCCTTGCAGTCATCCTCCGCCGACAACAACTTCTCTTCCAGCTTCCAACTGCCACACGCTCGTTCTACCCATCCCCCACATCCTCACAATCCTTTCATCAACATCGTTCGTCCATGGAGTAGAGAGTTGGACGAAAGGGCTTGGCTCATGGCACATTGGTTTTCGCATATCTACCCACCGAACCTACCGAAATTAAATTGATAGTTGAGGAGTACAATTGGAATACAGGTATCCCTGAACACTTGGCCAACCTTCAATACGAGCGTCATTCTCTCTATCCATCCGCCATACCAAGCGACTCAGCACACGGCATATGAGAGATACTCCGAGCCTTTTCGGAAGATATATTCGCGGTTGAAAAAGAGCTTCCGCGACCAGGTCCGAATTGAGAGATCCCGGGGGCCGGCATTGATTGAAAATCTCTCGAGGTATCAATATCAGGCGATTATCGCGGTCGCGAGGACCAACTCGAATACCAACACAATGCATCGATCTATCCTTCTATTCGTTTCGACCCTTCTACCTGCCATAATCAGCGCCCAACAATTGGAAGATGGAGCCATTGTACCATTTCGCAGCAGTCTCCCCTCGTGTGCATCGCAATGCGGCCCGCTTTCTGACGTGCAAGGAAAATGTGTTCTAGGGGCCAGTAGTTCATATAACTCTTGTTTCTGCTCTGATTCGCGATTGACACCATTCCTGCAAGGAACCTCGGGTGTTTCTTCAGTCTGTGGGGCTGCAAGTTGCACCTCGTCCACCGACTTACAGACTATCGAGAGCTGGTATGAAGGTTATTGCAATGAGAAGACCGCAGCTACGACAACTACTTCGTCGAGTGGTAGCAGTACAGCTACGTCTTCCTCAAATTCGAGCTCAAGCTCTAGTTCTGGGTCACCTCCTACCTGGTATGTTCACCCGCTCCTAGGGTGGTGCATATGTTCTTACTAACATGCTTTAAAGGTTTTCTACGCATTGGAAATGGGTCGTTATGCTCATTGTACTTGTTGTGGGTATTACAGGCTCTTGGCTCACAGCAGCATTCTTCAGACGACGATATCTTCGCAAGAGAGAAAGAGAAATCGAGATGCGACCACCTGTTGCTCTAGGGCCACACCAGGTCCAAGGGATGACAGCAGGCTACAAATATGGGGATGGAATCGTCAACAATGCTAATGGGGGACACCACAAGGATGCTGCAAGATCAACAGTGACGGCCACACCAGCCGATGCAACACGAGGAAAGAGAGAAAGCAATCTTCAGAAGAAGTCGAGAAGGTAACTATTGGATTTTGGGGACAAATGATAGGATTTTGGGGGGGAGGCGTTCGGTAATATATGATGCTGGACTGGCAAACGCCACGTGCATATACTCTGCACTGCAGATATGTAATGGGTGTCAATATTTACAGCACTAGGTGTTGATAATTCTACATAATGGAACAGTAGTTCCCGGGTATGGACTGACAGCTTGTTCTGGAAAGTTGGCCCCATCAAAATTCAAACGATCTCTTGAATATTCATTCTAGTCTCATCTTCAAGAAAGGTGAATTTCGTTTCATTCACTTCCGTATCGAGAAAAAAGGACGCTTAATTGTCGTTCTATACTTTTGTTGTCAGAAACAATATTCATCACTCGTATAAAATTGACAACAACCACAAACAACTTTGCCATGCAGTATTTATCAGCTCCCAAAGAAGTCATCTTCCTTGCCTGTTTTATTCTTCTTACCTGCTACATCCTCAACCTGCTCATTCAAGGATCGGTCGTCTGGTTCTGCCTCACCATCAAATTTACCTTCCTACTTTGCACCGTCGCCGTTTACCTCTCTGCGGCCTACGATATCTACTCTTTCAGACTCTACTGGGCTTGTGATCGAGGCCAAAGTATGGTCTAGTTGCTCTCCGATACCATACATACTTGAACATTAAACGGTAAGTCCTTGACTTTTAACTCTGGGAAAGGCTTCTCTCTTCTAGGTCATCCGCCTTGCTCTACTGTGTTCTTCTATTGGATTCTCCTCTGCATACCCTTCTTCATCATTCACTCTGCCGTGTACCCCACTGCACAATTCCTGTTCTACTGGCTCCCACGTATCTCTACCATACTGAAGCTCCTCTTGTCTTTATCTTCAGCTCCAACTACTTTATAACCTTCCTTTCGATAGTTCACATTCAGAATACTTATCCTTCTTAGTCTCACCTTCATACCTTTCGTAGACTTATCCGCCCGTCGTCTACGACCCGTTTCAAAACCTATCACTTCAGACTAAGCTGCTATACGAACGCCAATATCATTTACGCATCTCGAGCTCGTCTTCCGGTCCATTGTCTTCTGAGGTTCAATCCATGATTACGGACGTACTCTTAACTTCCCACCTTTGTACTGCAGCTGGCATGACAGATACTCTGGCAGTCAAACGGTGATTGCAGAACACTATTATCGATCAGCACATCTTCCACCAGGAAGGGATGACTGAAATGGCCTTCGACCAAACCACAAATCATTCATCTCCATTCCTCGATTTCAACTATAAGCCTTCAAGCAACATGTCTCAACAAGTAAATGGAAATTTTCAATCAATGCATCATTACGGACCGACCGATACCAATTCCCACCACACAAAGAATTTGACCTCCCAACAATATTACATGAGTGCTCAAGCAGCTGGAGATGCTCAGAACGAAATGATTACGCGCCTGAGAGTCAGGATTGCAGTCCTCGAAGCTGACCTCAATCATGCAGCAAAAGAAAAGGATGACGCTATCAAGAGCTCTGTCATTATTGCAAGAGCATTGGGCGGGATCGTGAATGATTCGAGTCGAGGCACGAATCATGTTGATGCTGTAGAGGCAGCCGAACTAGGGGAACTGAGACTAGAGGTGAAGAGGTTGAGAAGAGAGAATGGTGTCCTTTGGGAACGCATCGAGTCGCGAGAGTCTGGCATTCTCACTGGGGCCAATAATGCTACGAAGCTGCCGGAAGCAAGCTACACTTCTGTAGGTTTGCAGAATCGAGAAATGAAATTATCCAAGGAGCGCACTAGCCAAGTAGATCCGGTGATCACAGCTGCGCAGAAGAAGGTCAGTGTATGGGACAGCCCCGACGCCTCGTCATCCAACACCACCCTTCCTGTTTCCCACCATGAATCCATCCACCATCCATACATCGTCGACTTCGACCCACACAAAGGCATCCCATTCCCACCACTAACACCTTCCGTCTACCCCCCCTCCACCCTAAGTAACAAAGACATCGGCATGACCTCCCTCGAATCTCTCCTTGGCGACTCCACCCCCTCATCCCCTATCACCCCCCAAATCAGCGACCAAATCCAAACCCAAGAGCGTGCCCTTGCAGAACTAACCCCCACCCCTCCTCCCCGCGTCCTCAGAACCGGCTTCGCCTCCGCCCCCACCACCGTCCGCGGCGCCGACTACGCCACCTGGGACCACCCCGAGCGCGAAGCGTACTACACGCGTCATCGCAACCACACTCGTTTCGAGGCACCTCCTAACCTGAGCCAGGGATCAGCCATCTGGTCCTCCCCGCAAGAGCGTTTCGAGGAGATCCAGGAGCAGTGGAGCATGACACAGGGACAGGGACGAGGTGATCCCCGGATGCCGGAGTATTTTAAATACGGGATTCGCTTTGTACCTGCTGCGTCTGAGAGCGAGAATGTTTTCCGAACTGTGCGAATTGGGAATTTGCCCCGGGATGTCGAGCTACGCGAGGTTGTTGCGAGGGTGCGTGGGGGGAGGTTATATTCGGTTGCTTTGCTTGATACAGTGAAGTTGGAGGGGAGTATGACTGCGTTGGTGGTTTTTGTTGAGCAGGCGGATGCGGAGGCGTATGTGGATTATGCAGGTGGAAATGGCGTTATGTTTTCTTGTGGGGTCGATAAGGAAGTCGAGGATGGAAAGGTAGATGAGGGAGTGAAAGCAAGTGTTACGCTCATTCCTACCCCTACATTCCCGCTCAGCGAGTTCCAGCGACGTAATATCTTTCAGGAAAATCGCACGCGTATGCTTTCGGTACGACATTTTCCAAAGACAGCCTCGCTGCGAAGACTGGAAAGTGATATTGCTAAAACGGGTAGATTGGGTTCGTTGTGTGAATGGTATATGGATGGGGATGATACTCTGTGGTTGGAGTTTGCGGGGATAGAGAGTGCGGGGGTGGTGTTTGGGTTGTTGAGGGGAAGATACGAGTATAGGGATTTAGAGGTAAGGTTTGAGAGGGATGCGTGTGAGGGGAAGATAGAGGAGTTGAGGCAGCCGATTAAGAGGAAGAGACCGATGTTTCCCAGACAGGAGTTGAAGGAGGGGCGTTTGAGGAATGAGAGTGAGGGGTTGGAAGTGGAAGTGGAAGTGGAAGTAGTAGGTTCGACGTTGATGGTGCAGAGGAGGAGATTGGCTGCGTCGAGGGATCAGCAGGTGGGCATTCCAAGATGTGTAGGCGACGGATTGAAGGGCTCTAGTTGGGCGGATGAGGCTAATGACGACGCAGTGAAGATGGTGGATGAGGATGATGAGCGAGGAAGATACAATTTTCATTCAGAGAGACTGGAAAAACCTTTAGAGTTTCGCAGTCGATCGGCAGACAGAGAATCTAGACCGGAAGCATCCGAATCTACCGACTCTTCCACTTCAACATCGACTTCACCCTCACCACTTGAATCAACCAGCGATGTCGAATTAGGAGATGGACCCACCCCCACTGGTCCTACGAGAAAAATTCGGATTCTAACCGCTAAGGAATATCTTCTCGAACACCCAAACTCCCAAACTTCAACTCCATCTCGGGGTAAACTCCAGCCTCAAGCTCTTACCCTCGCTATCCCGACCTCTTCCAACCCCCCTTACACCAACCCCGACCCCAGCTCTCCCTCTCCCCTCTCCGCCGAATCAGCAGAATACTCACTCCACTCATACGCATCCGAGGAAGAGTCTGTTGGCTCTGGGAAGGGTATACAGGGAAAAGAGGCAGAAGATGTAGAGAAGGAGAAGATGAATCCGGATGAAATCGCGCTTGATTGAGTGAGGATTCTCTGGTTCCGGAGACGGAGAAAGAAGAGGTCATTGCGACGGTGCATTAGATGGTAGTTGGGGGGATTTCTTTATTTACATGTTATCTTTACTTTTCTATTTTATTCTTCTTCTTCTTCTTCTTTTACTTTTGATATACTTATTTACACGATATCCTTCGTACAGGTAGTTAGCTATTTTCTCTTCAATCATAGTCGTAATCTCAGCCACATTACAGTAATATAGCCTATAGGCAGTTAGTTGAATCTAAGCAGCCAAAAAGAGACATCAATAAAAACTCTCACTTCCTCTGCTTCCTCTCTGTCGCTCTCTACAAACTCCTTCTACAGTATGCTATATATATATATATATATATATTCATTCCCCTCTATCAACATCCGAACCCCGAAGAAACCCCGCCAAGAATCTCCCGACCAACCGACACCCGAAAGAGACATGTGTTTCCAAAAATAGATACACAACCCCCCAATCCGAAACGCTTCTAGGCCCCTCACATGACATAATCGGCATGGAATATGACCCGATCTGCACAAGCAAGGATCCTTGCATGCGTTGATGTGTTTTGTTGCATATCGGGCGGTGATGCAACAAAAAAATGTTTAAGTTGGCTTTGCTGCTGGGGAAGTCGAGGCAAGAGAGAGAGGAAGGAAGGTTGTTGGGCTGCGTGCGATATTTGGGATTATGTAAGGAGGGTGGTTGTTTGATTTTGGTAGAGTGGTGAGTGAGTGAGTGAATAGGTGAGTGAGTGAGTGAATAGGTGAAGGAAGAATGCAAAGGGGATTTGGATGAGAGGGTGAGGGAGAGGCAGAGCAGATGGATGGATGGATGATGGATGGATGTTCGAGGAGGGGTGAGTTAGTAAGTGAGCGAATACATATCATGTGTTCCTTCCGAGTTACTATACCAACCACCGAGATCATCTATCCTAAATCATAACCAGCGAGTATATATCTTCGTAAAAGCGCCCAGAAAGGAAATCCACGCCCCAACTCCGCCCGGTGCACATCTCCACACGTGACTTATACGCCAACAGCATGATGTTCGCCGATCCTTTCGACTCGCAACTCCAGTCAAAGCAGTGTATCAAACGGGAGCTTGTGCCTTTTCTTCTCTTTCGCGCGGGCCACTTCTATTCACACCGTCTGTTGCATGTCGCAGCAGATTTATATCCCTTTCAGTATAATGGCAGCCTTGCGCGGTATTTATCGTCTTATTTATGGATTGAGCTTGAGGTTATGTATCGGCCTTGTAAAATATTCTTACTTGTGGATTGAATATTTATCGAAATACAACCACAAACAAACACACAGCCAGCCAGCCAGCCAACGACCCGGGCCAGCCATGCCTGTTTGACGCAGCTCATTCGTTCGTTGTCGAGATGCCGTAGTAAGTTTGATCTTGGTTGTTCTTTTCTTTTTGCTTTTCTTCCGTCACCAGTGTCAAGGCAAAAAGGGCGATGCTTCTTGAGATATGCAGCGAAAGGATTGAAAGGATTGATTACTATCAAGATGATCAACCAATAGTCGAAAGCCACCTCAATCAATGGATGATACTGTCGCATTTCCTTCCCTGGTCCATCTAGCTGAGCAAGACAATACAATAAAGACGGCACAACAGAGAAAGAAAACATTGTTCCCGACTCGAATCACATGATGATCGACAACTTACCTTCTGTTCTCGCCATCTGGCCATCTCACCATCTCACCGTCTGCCTTTTGTTCCGACGGTTGTCCGATTTGTACAGCCTCGGTGGGGGTGGAGGTGTGTCCGGCCCTCAGCCACCAACCCAACAGAGTTCTACATTTCTTTTCATATCTCCAAGTACGAGAGTTTACATATAAACCTGCAAACATACATACAAACATACATACATACAAACATACATACATACATACATACATACTGCCGACTGCCGACTGCGCTCTTTCATTCGCAGTTATCTTTGGTGAGGCTTGTCGCTCGTTCCCTCTTACCTATCTATTTGTTGTCACTTGCTCGACAAACAGTTGCAAATTGTCTCAACTTATATTCTCATATTTTCATCTTCTTATGATTGCCCCGGTTCCGTTTGTGCTTTTTGTCCCTTCTATTCCATGTTCTTTCGCCTTCGTGGGCTTTTTCTGAAACTCTGAGCAGCCTATTGTAGTGCGATGAGCTGAAAATGATGATGCTATAATTAGTCCTTTTCGGGTTTCTTGGCTACAATAAGATACAATCTCATCAATTTCGGCTTTCAACGTACATTTGCTGGCTGGCTTGCTGGCTGACTGGGTTTTATTCTAGAAAAAGTGTTTTCGTCATCGCTGATTCCTTCTGCTCATCCTTCCTTTCCTTCTTCTTATTACACCTCTCCTAATCCAATCTCAATCTCTTTCTCCCCATTTCTTCCCTTTGAATCGAAGTTTTTCAACAATATATCGGTTCACAAGGTGGGAGGGGAAGAAAGGTCAGTCAATATGGCAGCATACGATTTCCCAGGTGTCGACTTTAGTCTTCCTTTTCATCCTGCTCCGCACAATATCTCCGTTCATAGTCCTTTCGAATACAGTAGTCCGAAACCGTATCTCGAAACGCCACATGATTATGGTACTTTCTCATACCCTCTCACTCCAGATAGTGAGGTTCATCCATTAAGGGATCCGGAATTTTCACCGGAAGCTTTATCTTTCTATCGCTCTTCCTCAAGTTCTTCTGCTACTTCGAGATCTTCGCTATGTTCAAGTGTATCTCCTCTTACTCCCGAACCTTTGAAAGAGAATGATGCTAGGATGCCCGGGCCTATCAATACACAAACTAGGAATTCTGCGCCTGTGAATTCGAAGGTCAGGAATTCTGCGTCTGTGAATTCGAAGGTTAGGAATTCTGCGCCTGTGAATTCGAAGGTTAGGAATTCTGGACCTAGGCATTTTGGACTTAGACGTTCCACACCTTCGCATACTACAGTTATAGTTTCCAGACCTATAAATGCCGGACGTATTATAAATACTGGAGCTACAGAGTTCCCACACTTCACATCCCTTCCTCTCGACATCCAACGTCGAATATGGAAACACACCCTCCCACCACCCCGCATCATTGAACTGCACCACCACGACCGCGCCCCCATCCCCTGCTCCCCACAAAAACAACCCCCTGCCTCCTTATCCAGCACGCTCCCCCTCCCCGTCGCCCTACGCATCTACCGTCTCTCCCGGCGCGTCGCTCTCACTCACTACAGCGCGCTCTCCCTCTGCCACCCCTATTATCTCCCCGCTCTCCCCTACGCATACATCGACTACTCGCGCGACACCATCTACCTCAGCGCGGCGACCGTCTACGAGAACCTCGGCACCGATATCCTGTATTCGCGCAACTTGCACCAAATCCGTGTGCTGGCGCTGGATTTCAAGGTCTGGGTTAGGCTGCTGGGGGATAATCATTTTGTGAATGCGCTGTTGGAGATGGAGGGGCTAGAGGGGTTGGAGGTGATTTTTGAGAGGGAGGTCTTGGCTTCGATTTCGAGGCGGAGGGGGAGTGCGAGGAGGGCGATTACTGGGGAGGAGGAGAATGGAGGTTTGCATTTCTCGGCTGTGAAAAATGATGAGATGAGCGAGTTGGAAGAAGTCTTCGAGCGGGAATGCGAAAAATGTTGGTTATGGGGACGAGTTAAGGGGTGGGAAGATGTGCGTGCAAAATTGAGATTTAGGTGGAAAGATGAAGGTGGATTTATTGATGATGAAGAGTTAGAAGAAGATGATGTTTATGGATATCGAGCTGTGGAAACGAGCAATAAAAGTGTAAAGGGATTGGGCATCGCTATGCGTAAAGAAAGTGTGGATCTCTCGGTGCAGAGTCTACTGCTGAGTGTTGATGATGTATTGGAGGAGTATGGGGCGATGGATTCGGAGAGTGCGGATGGAAATGGGCATGGGGATTGGGAATATAGTGAGAGTGAGTATTCGGTTGAGGAGGAAGAGGAAGAGGAGGAATTGAGAGGAGAGGAAGTGAGGTTTGGTGCGTGGGGGAGGGCCTGGAGAGGAGGGGTTGGAAAGAGGGTGTTGCCGTTGGCGCAAGTGGAAGAAGGGGAGGAAGAATTGAGAGGAGAGGAAACGGGGTTTGGTGCGTGGGGGAAAGCAAGAGTTGGAAAGGAGGCGTTGCCATTGACGCAAGTGGAAGAAGGAGAGGATGAAAGGGACTGGGATTATGGGTTTGAGGGGGAGGATAATTGGATTTGATTTGATGTCTTTATTTCCCCTTTTTTCCTTTTCGCCTCTTTTCTCTCTCTCTCCCTTTTCTTTTTTCTTTCATCTAGGCGTTCATTGGCAGAAGGGAGGAGCACAAGGAGTACATTTGGATTGGAGTACATTTTTTCTTCTTCTTATGGTGCCTCCGAGTAGATTGGAGTATTCCATTCATTTTCTTCTCTCTTTTTTTCTTCTTCTTTTACGAGTAATTTGCTGCATACATACACGGAGTTTTTTTTTTTCGGGGCGGGGCGGGCTGGGAGGGAAGAGGAGCATGTCATACATACCATACATAGCAGCACAAAGCCTCTATCTATCTAGAAGATACCATTCTTTTTCATCTCATCTCATCTCATCTATCCTTTTTTTTTTTTTTTTTTCTTTTTCTTTTTTCTCTTTATCCCATCATCCTATTCATTCGTTTTATACCCAAATATCACGTTTATTTTTCTGCCCTTTCGTTCTACTTACTGCTATGCTATGCTCGCTGTTAATGTAGTTTGATATCATCATATCATACTCTACTATCCTATCCTATCCTATATCAG
The DNA here is from genome assembly GCA_001465935.1 of Clarireedia homoeocarpa. Classification (NCBI taxonomy): domain Eukaryota; kingdom Fungi; phylum Ascomycota; class Leotiomycetes; order Helotiales; family Rutstroemiaceae; genus Clarireedia; species Clarireedia homoeocarpa. The sequence continues at coordinate 345,160 of LNKV01000043.1, read as the reverse complement.
ATATTCGATATCGAATACCAAAGTCAACCAAATAATGATAACTACATACAAGAGGTCACGAATACACACATTCATTACTATAATATAACTAAGCTTACATACATTGATTGCATTACTGTACATGTAACTTACATCAATCATATCATCTACTAAAGTTAAGTTAAGTTAAGTTGAGTTGGAGAGCAAAAAGTAAAAAGTAATAAGTAAGTAAGTAAGTAAATCGCTCGCTCACTCGCTCGCCTTGTACTCGACCCCGCGTTTCCCTAAACTCCTGCTCTGCTCGAGATCTGGTCGTTTGGGCTTTTGGATCTTTGGTGTGGTGTGGTGTGGTGTGGTGTTATTTATTAAGGAAAGTAAGGTCGGTCCCACTGTGATGATACTTGACGAGTACATTTACATTATACTTCCTAGCATTGCATTTCTGTTCCCGGAATAATTGAATGATGGATGGATGGAATCGAGGGGGTATAGGTAGGCAGGTAGGTATGTATGCGTGTAGGTATGAGTATAATTGATGTAGCTCGATTGATTCATATTCACCTCAACCTCAACCTGCACTTCCCTTTCCCATTTCCCTATCTATCATCCGTCTATCCATCCCATCCCATTCCATTCCATTCCAACCCAATCACATCGCAATGAATCAGTCGATGATCCATTAAACCGCTAGCTATCATATCATACCCCAATCCATCCCATCCCCGCCTACCTCATATATCCTCTCTCCTCCTCCCGTTGCCCTCCCAGCGTCCTTCTTTAAAACTTAGAAACCCTAACCCTTAAGCTCTCATATCGGGTTATTTATTATTTTCCACCCCAATCTACCCAACCGACCAAACCGAAGCAGACTAAATGGAATGAAACACCAATGTAATGTAATCTTCTAACAGACGCCTTCTCCACCCTCCCGCTCCATTTTTTTTTAGATTCATGATCCGAAGGAAAAACGAAAGAAGGGAAAAAAACTAACAAGTAGAAAAACAACTCCCAGAACACCTTTACTTTCCCTTCAATCAGTTAATTATCCACCCATCCATGCACCTATCCATTAGTTAACCCCCGCCCCCTTTCTTTTTCTCGGTTCCTCTCCCCACTCACTTAAAACTCCCAAAATGATTGAACTGAAACCCATTCGTAATAACGTCTCCCCCCTTCTTCCCAAACTCCTTCCCCGCGCTCCGTGATTTCGCCTTCCCATTCACCTTTCCCACCGCACTCCCCGCTGTTTCCTTCCCCTGACTAGCCCCCTTCGCTTGACCCTGACTCCCCGTCATCCCCTTCCCACTAATTGGTCCCCCGCCATTAATCCGCTTCACCAAATCATTCCGAATCTTATCCTCCAAATCCACACTTTCATCATCCGAGTCAGAATCCGAATCCGAATCCGAATCCGAATCGCTATCATCTTTACTATTCTTCGCCTGTTTATTCGCCGTCGTCGTTGTCCTATTATTACTAGTGACTTGACTCGTAGCAGGAACCTGAATCTGCGACGTTTGGAGTTTTGCTTCATCATCATCGTCATCGCTTTCATCCTCCGAAGACTCATCATCCTCATCATCCTCATCATCCTCTTCCTCCTCCGATTCCTCTTCCTCTCCTTTCTTCTCCCTCTGGGAAGACACCAGCCCAGCCAACCTACTCCCTACACCAGCACCCACACCCTGCCGCTGCGAAGCCGCCGCCCCCACCAATCTCTGCGGTTTCACTGGCGTACTCTTCCTCGCATTAAGCGCCGACAGACTCGCGCCAAAATTAAACTGCGGTCTCGGCACCGCCTTAGGTGTCGGAACGGGAATAGGTGTAGAAGATGGCGGCGCGTGCGCTTCAATCATGTCAGACGTTAGTTGTTGGTCCACTTCCAGCTGGGTGCTAGACTCATCATCGCTAGCACCGGAGGGCTTACGTTGTATCTGTTTTTGTTTCTTCAGATCCGGAGAGGGTACTTTGCCGTTGCCTTTGTCTCGCTGAGTATGGGGGTGGCGGGGAAGCTCCGGACTTGATTGATGCTCGTCGGCTTTGCTATCTTCATCGTCCTCTTCTTCGTCTGTTTCGCTTTCTTCTCCCGAGGTACTTTCGCTTGTGTCGTGTTTATCTTGATTTTCGGAGCTGGAAGCGAGAGCTTTAGTTCCGGGCTTTTTCGGAGTGTCTACTTCTTCATCAGAAGATTCTGCCTCGGATGACGATAATTCAGGTGCCGCATTCTTTTTGATGAATGGTCGTTGTTGCTCATCTCTTGAAGGTGCATTGGAGTTGAATATTACTGGTGATCGACTTTCCCTCGAGGAATGATCACTAGTCATGTCTACATCTTCATCCGCGATGTCATTGGTTGTTTCCTCTTGTGTCTTCCCCGGCCGCGTTACTACTGGGCTGACTGACTTCTTAGGACTGGGCTTGACAGGCTCATCATCGCTTTCCGAATCTGAACTTTCTGTGGGCGTTGGAGGTTTCGTGGGTTTCGGAGGTTCAGCCGCTGGCTTCGTGGGTGGATCTGGTTTACCTAGAAAAACGGTTATTTAGTGATTCTCATGTTTACGTTCTCCTTTTACACTACAAGAATGATTTTTCATGACATGAATTGGAACTTCAAAACTAAAAAGAGGATAAAGTAACAAAATTCGATACCTTTGTTAGTTTTTCCAGGTTTGGGGGTAGCTTTTTCACTCGAATCTACGACACGGTTTATGGCGGTCGGCTTGACGGCAGGCTTCGGCGTCACAGAACTTGCCACAGAACTTGCACGCTTTTGTACCATTGGAGATTGGCTTGACGTAATGGGATTCGAGGTTTGTGGTTTCAAAGCGGGCCTCCTGATTGTTTTAGGAAGCGGAATGGGTGTCTGGACTTGACCTGCGATACTTTAGCTTTTTAAACTTCGAGACGGGTTGATCTATTATCTTTAACTAACCAGTTGCTCGAGAAGAACTAGACTCCGGAGTGGATTCTTCCCGAGGTTTGTTGAGAGCGGCAGGCTTGATAGCTTCGGGTCTTGTAGGAGTATTCGTATCGTTCACATTGAACGAGACACGTCGTGGGCTCTTCTTTGGAGGTAAAGGTATCTGGGCTTCCAAGCTAACATCCTTGAAAAAAGCCTCGGGGGATAGGCTTGGTGCCGCTTGTGATGAGGGTATCTTTTTGAGCGCCGACTTTCTTCCACTTGGGATATGTGGAGTGGATGACCGAGATGGGCGGATGGCTGTGCTAGGAGTGCCTTTGGGAGTTGAGCTCCTCCTCTCTTCTTGCGGCTCCGAGGATTTGGAGGATCTTCTGGTGCTTTCTCTTTTTTCCGTTTGCTTCGAAGCCTTGACTATTGCAGCATTGGCAGCGTCTGCAGTGTCTTCTTCTTCGATCTCCTTGCGCAATCGTGCGTGTTCATTCTCTTTGGCTTTTTGTGCTTCAAGTTCTTCCGCTTCCTGGCGACGAGCATCGTTGCGCCTCTCTTCCAGCTTTTGCTCTTCTTCCTTAGCTAGCCGTTCTTTTTCGGCGCGCAAACGTTCCTCAGCAGCAGGTGCTGCGGCCGCTTTTCGCGCCTCTCTACCTGTTTCGGCTTGTTTGTTCTGCTGTAATTGTGCCTCACGCTCTCTTTCTCGGCTCTTCGGAGTAAGAGGCAATGTCCCAGGGGTGGATATTTGATCAACAGGTTGCAGAACACGGTTGCTATTACCCGGAGGAGTGCTGAACTTCGCTGCCATCTCGGTGCCAGGTAGCCCTGCTCTTGGACTCTTCCTTGGCTTGATAACTCCTCTCGATCTCACCGTAGTATCTTCGCTGTCTGTCCCGAAGTCGTCATAAACACTGCGCTCATCCCGTGGTTTCATAGAGTTAGGTGTGCCTGTGTTTGTACCAGACCGTTTTGGTTCGGTGAGTCTGCGCTGCTTCGCAGGTCTCGCTACATCATGGACAGGTAGCTCCGGCTCTCCTAGCAGGGGACTGACCGCTCTAGTCGAACTCGAAGATTCCCTGTTAGTAGTCTGCTGGACATGACTGGTCGGACTGCCTGCCTGCGCTCCGTTAGGCAACGTTGGCGAAGATCGTGGAGAAGCCTCTTGAACCGGGCTGAGAGGATGTTTTCGCGCATGTTCTGATCGATTGTGAGGAGCACTAGTAGTAGGCTTGAAGGTAGAATTAGTCAATCTATGATTCTGGGTTCTTGCGTTGCGCACTTCTGGCTGAGGAGTTGGGGGTGGTGTCTCGCGAATTGCGGGAGAACCTATTCTTACTTCGTGGGAATTGTCACCCGGCTCGTCCTTATGAACTAAAACAGGATCCTGTTGTGAGTCTGGTATGAATGGTGATTCTAGCCTTTCAAGATTCCTTTGCGACATCATGCCATTTCGTGGATCGGTCTCGCGCGAAGGAAGTGGGTGATCTGGATCCGTTATGACTCTTTGGCGCTTCTGCGAGTTCTCCCAGAAATCTTTCGCGACCCCATTCCATTCTTCTCTTACTCTCTTTTGGCCGACGACGCTCGGAGTAGTAAATCTCAAAGCCGAAGATGGAGGAAGTGAATCTCTGACAGTTGATCTGGTGGGAGCTTGAATGATTCGAATGATAGACATATTGGGGAATAGTTGGCCTACGAAATCATCCTGCATGACGTCGAATCCCTCATCGTCCGTACACTTCTTGATCGCAATTGGTCTATTAAAAGCCCAGCCAGGTCAGTATAGTTTCTCCAACTACATGCTACAAAGTTTCGAGGCGCATCCGTGATAACATAAACAACTTACGAGCCATAGTTTCGCTCGTGGATTCTTGAAGCTTCTGTGCAGAATTCTCTTATGGTGATATCGGGTGAAGCTGAGACTCGAAACCAACGTTTTGCGCTCTCCGTGGCGTCATCGGCTGCGCAAAGCTTCACTCTGAGAGAATAGCCCATTGGGGTAGGAGGAGGCCCCATCGTAGTTGCCTGCATCATGGCTTTTTTGTTGTTGAGTCGACGGATACTGAGCAAAGCAAAAGGAAGGCACTGGACTGCGAAATGAAGCGATTGTAATGGCAGGGAACAGCATTGAGGTGTTGGGGAAAATAGTAGCAAAGTGCTCTTCTGACTGTGGAGTAAATGCGCGGGAAGCCAAATCGCGTGAAAACGCGGCAGATTAAAGAAGCTTGAAAATCGAGTGGGTTTGGTGGAGCTTCGAATATTTTTGAGTTTTGGATAGAATCTATCGCACGAGAAAAGAAGTTGGTAACTTGTATAAAACCCAGCTTCACCTTCAGCTCGTCGCCTTCGCCCTTCCACTTCTCTTTGCGGTAAAGACTCTTATCGTCATGCTCGATTTGGCCCGATAGCTACATATCACCAACTCTCTCACATTTTGTTTAGTTGTAGCTATCGCCAACTCTTAAGCTGTTTGGACTGCAAAGTACCGGCTGCAAGGATTAAAAGATCCGAAGTGTGGCATTCTTATCGATAACAGCTGTGTAATACTGTAGAAAAGAAAATGGCGGGACTTTTTGACCTTGGGGAAATGGGGAGGGCAAAGGGCAAAGGACAAAGGGAAATGGGAGAACAACTGAATATATCTGCAATTCTTTTTCCTGCCCATCATAGAGGAGATTCAAATGCTATACAAAGGCAAATAACAGAACCGACTAATTCGATTTGCTGTGATTTTGAGCAATATTTCCCTCCATACCTGCAAACCTCCCCCGCAAATAGTCCCCCATTTTTCCATCATATCATAGTCGTGTGATCCATTGCCCAAAAATTCCTTTAACGCCGAACACCTTCACCGAACCTTTTCCAAATCCCTCCACCATCAGAATATACATCTCCAAAGTCGCCCTCTTGATTCATCCTTTTCTTGGCGCCGTCAAACTTACCCAGACTCCTTGTTCAGAAAACACCATCGTCGTCGTCGTCATCAACATCAACATCAAAATCTTCAATAACATCGTTTTACCTCAAGGCTATTGCTGACAATAACCCTTCACCTAGTAGCACTGAATGTCCAAACAATAAGTTAGCCAGACAATAGACAGCAGATAACAGATCAAAGTAGCTGCTCTGGGCTACTTCTCCATTCCCTTCTGTCTCATCCTCGTCGCCCTCTCCTCATTCGAAAACTGAGCCTTGCAATCAATACCACATCTGCCACATGCAATTGCCCAAGTATAGCGTGAGCCATCCCATACCACACACTGTAACAAGCATTCCTGCCAAAACTGTGTGTCTAACTTCGAACGCATCTGAGACCTCCATCTTCATCATTTTTCTTTGCTTGGTGTGCCAATGCCATGGCTCATCCTCTCTTCTTTCCTCTCTTCTTTCTTCCCTTCCTGGAAGGGGCTCCCTGTATGGTGATCTTATGTATGTATATGGCTGAGGTTTGAAGACGAGATTGTGGATGAAAGCTTTACTGCGACCATACAGAGTTTTGGGTTGTCTGTAAGGTGAGGAGTGTTGATGGAACCGAAGGGAGCTGTTATGACTATCGATGAGGAAAAGTGATATGAGGAAGGATATGAATGTTACAGGCGTAACCAAAAGCTAGAAGTCTGGATCAGCAGTTGACGTTGAAAATTTTGAAAGATCAGACGATAATCCACATACCTTGACGATAGCACCATTTTCCTTTGGAGCTTCAGGAACCATAGGGGCACGGCATTTGGGAGGAGCAGGAGATTGTGCTGGAGTGCGGCGCATTGCTGTTGGTACTGCTAATGAAGCCATTTTGAATGTTTGTTTTATTTCAATATACAGAGTATTGATCAGAGTTGAAGTCGCGGATACCTGGGTATGGCTGAGAAGAACGAGTTATCCATAGTTTTTATGCCCTCCAGAGCCATGTAGAATCTTGTGACCGTTGTGTAATTTTATGTCTCGTTAATGCATGCTGTGGGCGCTGTGGGCGGGTCGAGGACAACACACTGAGGAGCGAATCCGAGGAAGATACGTCAGACGGGAGTCGGTGTGAAGATTTACTTAGCAGCCGGGATAACAAGGGTTAATACATATACCCTGGTTATTGTTAAAATTCCATATAATTGTAGAATCTTGACGATATGATTCGACAAAACCCCCCTTTGTTGATAGAATATACTGTATTTTCCGCAAAGCCACTACGAAACGAAGCATCCGCCGACGACAACTTTTTTCAAAGGCGCAATTCAGTCTTCGCAAAGCCCGTTTTTCGCACTCGCACTCTCCCTGCGTGGCTATGTGTTCAAAAACAAGCAAAGGGTTCCTCGGATGTATATTGTTTGTGCTCGTACAACTTTTGTACGTTCAAGTATCGTCCCTATCGCATGCGAAGTATTAAAATCGCTCAATCGGTATCCTTTTCGAAGGCACAAAGCTCAGGCATTGATGCATTGTTCCGCGAAAGGTGGGGGATGCAGTACTCGAACGAGCGAGTGGCTGTTCATGTCCATGTCATGTACGAGTACCTTAATCCTGGGGAAATTGCAAGACTGGCTGCATGTACCTGACAATACTCATATTCGTTTCTATCCTCATCCACACCTTTGTGGAACATCTCTAGAAGATCTGCAAGCACCTCCCCCCTCACCCAGAGGAAGTCTCCTTTACCATTTGTGCAGACCTCACAGTCAGTCGAGGGGACAATAGAACACGGCAAGACTTCATTGGCCCGCGTGCCCTGCCCTGCTCCTGGAATGGAACTGCTCACCGCATTCCGCAAGCGGTTGTTTCGTGCTGGGCGATCGCCAAGTCACCCATACCCACTACCGCCCACTGACTGCCCACCACACAAGAGACGAACATCTGGGTAGGACAATAGAGTCGCCGCAACCGCGTACCTGCGTGCAAAGTGTTCGCATGCCAGGCTATATATAAGATGCGAACCCTTCCACGGGAACCCGGGGTGCTTTATCCGCTCAGCCCAACTCTTTGGGATTAAGCTTACCACACTCAGGGGATACCCGTCATCCATTGGACCTTCGCACTGGTGTCCCAAAAAGGTAATCGTGCTGTTGGTAGATCCACCACAATGGATTTCCGGGAATGGCAATGACTGCGTGTTTTTCTGCTGAGCGCGCTGTGAATAACATTACAGAGCCCAGTGGCTTGTGATATATTTTTAGGCAAGCTGAGAATGCAGAATTGTTCTTTATACTATATAATCACAATGTCGACGCATAGTAGCTTGGACATTTCATCTTCTACTCACACTTCTTTCATCCAAACACAAGATGACGACCCCAATTCCTGGGCCCAAACCTAAACCAATTATGGGAAACCTTCTTGATCTTAAAGATGAGGAAGCACCACTTCGAGCACTTGAAAACCTAGCGGTGGAATATGGGCCAATATTCAAGTTGCACAGAGCAGGGAGTAAAATCATTGTGGTCAGTTCTGTTGAGATGATGGAAGAGCTTTGTGATGAAACCAGATTTGAAAAAGCTCCTCCCCTGGCACTTTCAAAGAAAGGTGCCCGTCCTTCAGGCTTATTCACTGCCACCAACGACGATCCAGATTGGGGCCAAGCACATCGAATACTTGTGCCAGCTTTCGGACCATTGGCAATTCAGGGAATGTATGACCGTAGGTTTTCGCAATAACTTTTAAGGACTTGGATATTCTAGCTAACTTGTGAGATAGAAATGCAGGATATTGGTAATCAACTGCTTCTGAAATGGGCCAGATTAGGCCCTTCTACTCCGATCACTGTTACCGATGACTTCACAAGATTGACACTCGATACCATTGCATTGTGTGCAATGGATTATCGATTTAACTCTTTCTACCAAGATGCGATGCACCCTTTTGTGGATGCTATGGTGGGCTTTCTGTCTGAGTCAGGCGATAGAGCTAGGCGCCCAGCCTTCGTCACCAATATGATGCATCGGAAGAAAGCAAAATTTACACATGATCAAGACTTCATGTTCGAGGTATCTCAAAGTTTAGTACAGCACCGGAAAGATAATCCCACCGACAAAAAGGACCTGTTAAATGCTATGCTCAGTGGAAAAGATCCGCAAAGTGGGAATGAAATGAGAGACGATCTAATCATAGCAAACATGATCACTTTCCTGGTCGCTGGTAAGTTTGTCTAATGGATGCGTAAAAATTTGATACTGATAACTTATCAGGACATGAGACTACGTCTGGTCTTCTTTCATTTGCCTTCTTGAACTTGATGAGAAATGCTGATGCATACAATGCGGCTCAGCGCGAAGTCGACAGGGTGGTAGGCAGAGGCCCTGTTCGTGTAGAGCATCTTAAAAAGTTGGAGTATGTGGATGCTGTTCTCAAAGAGACTTTACGACTTACACCCACCGCCCCTGCTATCACTAAGCAGCTGGTCAAAGGGTGCAAAGGTGAAAGATCTACACTGTGTCATGGGAAATACCAGATTGAGCCAACAGATAAGATTCTTGTCCTTATCGGAGCCCTACAGCAAGATCTAAAGGTTTACGGAAATGATGCCAACGAATTCAAACCAGAACGCATGATGGGAGAACAATTCAAGAAATTGCCAGCTGCAGCATGGAAGGTAAGTTCTTTGGTATTGCCGAGTATTACGCACCTAACATTTTGCTAGCCCTTTGGGAGCGGGGTAAGAGCGTGTATTGGTCGTGCTTTTGCATGGCAGGAAGCCCTAATGGTTACTGCTATGCTTCTCCAGAATTTCGATTTTCGTCTCCACGACCCGGGATACAAACTACGTATCAAGCAGACTCTAACGATAAAACCGAAAGATCTTGTCATGCGAGCCACACTCCGTCATAACATGACAGCTATGGATTTGGAGCACCTGCTTAGGGGATCCTCCTCACCAAATGTTAAGTCTACACCAAGTCCTAAGGCCAATGATGGCAATGGACTGCCGAAAATTGCAGAACTAAAACTAGAGGCGGAGCCCATGACTATATTATATGGATCCAACACTGGGACATGTCTTTCATTTGCCCAAAGAGTAGCCTCGGCTGCTGCAGAGCATGGATTTAATGCGACTGTACTTGAAATGGACAGTGCGGTTGGTCAAATACCCACTTCCCAACCAGTAGTAATAATTACCGGTTCGTATGAAGGCAATCCTCCAGACAATGCTGCCAGATTCTTCAGCTGGCTCGAGAAACTTGAATCCCGCGCACTTTCCGGTGTACGATTTGCTGTTTTCGGCTGTGGCCATAGTAAGTTAGAATTTGTCATTTTGTTTTAAACTTTCTAACTGATGATAGGTGACTGGAGAGCAACGTTTCAACGCATTCCAACGATTGTCGACAATCGCATGGCTGAGTTTGGTGGCTCGAGACTGGTAGAAAGAGGTGTCACTGACGCTGCGAAAGGTGATCTCTCCGGCGATTTTGATGATTGGTTAAACCAGTCTTTCTGGCCTTCCATTGATCATAGGCTGAGTACAGAGAAACCTGCACAGAGCTCGGGCATGGATTTAGAAATCTCCACGCAGCCAGGATTAACCAGCCTTAGGCAAGATGTTCAAGATGGCGTTGTTATCGAAGCAAGATCACTAACCGCTCCTGATACACCGGAAAAGCGTCATCTAGAGATAGAATTACCTTCTGATATGACATACAAAAGCGGGGACTATTTAGCCGTGCTTCCTGTCAACTCGGCTGAGAACGTCCACCGAGTGATGAGGCGTTTCCGTTTGTCCTGGGACTCAACGATTGTCATTAAGGGACAGAAGCTTGGCACATTACCCCTCAATACACCTCTTTCAGTCAGAGATATTCTAGCTGGGTATGTTGAGCTATTTGAACCGGCCAATAAGAAGGTGAGCATCTTTTTGCGGCGCTGAAATGCTTCCGCACTGACATTAAACCCAGATATTGCAAGCTTGCGCAAAAGCAGCCACGGACCCAAGTCTCAAGAAGGAGCTCGAGAACATGTATTCTGATGCAGCGAAATATAAGCAAGAAGTCCTTTCTCAACGTCTCAGTGTCATTGCTCTGCTCGAAAAGTATCCCTCCATCAACCTCCTCTTTGGCGATTTTCTCGCTAGTCTCTCTCCATTACGCGTGCGCTATTACTCCATCTCCTCCTCGCCCCTTGCAGATCCAACACACTGCACCATAACTTACAACGTTCTGTCTGTCCCATCTCTTTCGGGTCCCGGCCACTACGCTGGTATTTGCGGCACCTATCTCCGCAGCCTCCAATCCGGTGACTCAATCAAAGTATCTGTGCGATCCTCCTCTAAAACTCTTTTCCATCTCCCTCTCAACATCACTTCCACCCCCCTCCTCATGTTCTGCGCCGGCACTGGCCTTGCCCCCTTCCGCGGCTTCATTCAGCAACGCGCCATGCAAGCCGCTGCATCTCCAAACCGTCGCCTCGCACCGGCCCTCCTCTTCGTCGGCTGCCGCTCCTCCACCCTCGATCGTCTCTACGCATCCGAATTCGACAAATGGCGTGAACAGGGCGTGGTTGATATACGCTATGCGTTTAGTCGCGAGCCAGAGCTGGCTGGATGTCGGTATGTACAGGAGAGGATGTTGGTAGATAGGGAGGATATTCTGAGGTTGTGGGATAGGGGCGCTAGAGTGTATGTTTGTGGGGGTGGGGAGTTTGTGAAGAAGATTAGTCAGGCGGCGAGACAGATTGTTAGGATAAGATTTCCTGAGTTGAGCGAAATCGGAGAGACTGAGTTGGAGGAGAAGTTTAAGGGGGTGTTGGCAGATAGGTGTGCGACGGATATTTTTGGATAAGGATAAGGAGAGCTAGGAAGTTTTGTATGAGTATATGAGAATTAAAAAATATGGAAGTGTCTATGGAAGCATCGTATCCAAGTACTTCTTATCTGCAGCTGGATACTCGATTCTAAATTCGGACAGTTGTAGTCCGGAAGACCGCGGAGATATTCCACGTAGCAGACGCGGAGCACGAATCACCGCAGTGACCTATGAGCTACGAATTAACTACGCATCAAGCATGGCCTCATCCTTGCAGAACCAAGTAACTTGAAGTCATAATGCTCAAAAGTATGACAAGCATTAAAAAAAAAGTTTAAATTGCAAAGAACAAGTGACAGTGAAGGCACCGAAGTAGAGAAATGTGGCTGGATCCTGTGGCTGCAACATCCTCGTTTCGTTCGCTCCAGATCTCTCCTATTCTGCGCCGCGACCAATCACAATCCTAGTTCCTCGAAGTAGTACCACCACCATCATCCATCGTGTACAACATCACATCCTTGACTATCTCCATGAACATATCTTATGCAAATGCGAATGCGATGTATTATACCAGGCTCTATGCAGTAATACGGCATCAGATACGACACATGATAAGTAATGGACCCAGCTGTGAGATTGAGGCCAAGATACGGGATGTCATCTCAGTTTTCTCGTGACTGTCAATATGGAGAGTATATGTTCAAGTCAGTGGGATGATCAGACTCTCAGAAGCACAACGGCCAAAATCAACCAAGTGATCGCATCGAACCAGGCTCTCCGGAGCCTTCCGCTAGCCACAGGCTTGGTCACTGTTTTCGTGGGTGCTGGCCATGATTTCGAACTTGTGATATTGAGATGCATTGCTAGGAATGAGAATGCTCCTAGGATCTATGTTGCTGAGACTGGCTACGGCCAGGCTCAAATACATAAGTTTGGTGACATTACTAAGTCTTTGGAGTCGATCAATGCTAGCGGATTTTACAAGCACTTGGGGTTTCCAGTGAAGACAACATCTGAGGTTGATAGAATATGTAGGGATATTGGGAAAACTGAAGCTCACGTTGATGTATTGATCTTGAGCACTGGGTTCTTGCGACATTTGCAGCAGAGTTGTGAGTATACACTTTACTTCTAGTTCTGATAGTGTACATGCTATGTTCTGATATACCAGATTGATTTCTATCTACCCCTCGTCTCCCTCATTATTCTCTCGAACGATTCAACTTCAAAACGTCAATTGCTAAAAACTCACTGCAGGTACAGATAACGAATCATTCCACAACCTAGCCCACCACCAATTTCTTCTCCGCCAACGCTTTATTTCCAACCTCCTCCCCTTACTCTCCCAAAGCCATTGTCCCCGCATACTCTCCATCCTACCCCCCGACCATGATAGCAAGCTCGACGTACCTCACTCCTCAGCCCACTCCCAAAAGCCACCCGAACCAGCTTTACCCTCCCAGGAAGCACTAGAAACAGCACTTCTATTCACCGCCTACGCCAGAAGATCACCTTATATCAGCTTCATAAGTTTCTATCCAGGCCCTCTCATAATATATAGCTCACTTACCAAGTCCGTGCATCAAATTTCTTGGTATCCAGGTAAATTGCTAAAGTGGGTGGCGCCGTCGTTGTTTAAGCATCTGATGGGGATATGTACGGAGGAGATTGCTGAGATGGTGGTACATTTGGCTACGAGTGTTAGATATCCGCCGGCGAAAGAGTTGAGGAAGGAGGGGAAACGGGCCGGTTGGGTGGAAGTGTATAAGGGGGGAGATATGGGGGGAGTTGCGAGGGCGATGGTGATGAAGGAAGGGCGTGGGAATGGAGTGTATATGATTGATGAGTTTGGCGAGACTTGTGATGGTGGGGAGCTAGTGGAGAGGTATCTTGAGGAGCTTGGGGAAGAGGCATTGGAACGTTATATGAATGCACTAAAATTGGTGGAGGAGGAGGAGTTAGAGTTGGAGGAGGACGAAGAGGAGGAGCAGGAAGTGGAGGAGGAAGAGGAAACGGATAAAAATGTCGTCGAAGAAGACAGGCATGATTGAGAAGGTTAGATTTAGATTGAGCAGGACCTATAATTGAGCAGCAAAAATAGAATGCCGGTTTAGGCTGCAGAATGTGTAAAAGTGATGCCACTTCTAGAGAAGTGACAATGTGGGCTTATATAGCTTTTACAGAATGTATTCCGTTTGATAAATGGTTCATTGCCTCCATGTTTGCTACAGGTCTTTTTGGAATGAAAATCACAAAAAGAATTTGCCAGCCTGCTATCAAAACAAACGCAGAGTTTTCGTTTACATCTTTACAAACGAGGAGCTTCCGTTTACATCTTTACAAACGAGGAGCTTTCGTTTACATCTTAATAAGCGGGAACCGCCTTATACTTACAGTATCATAAACCGCGCTCTGCTTGGCTTATATTCAGTTTGCATGGCGAATCACTGCAGACAAACGCAACGATGCAGCAGAAACCGTTTTCACACACCGCACAGATCCAATAGCGCAGCATACTTATCTACCGTAGCGGTGTATATTGATGGCAAAGTCCATGCTTGGAGGTGTATGCATACATGTATACTCATTCAGGACCGTTTGTAAGAAAGTCACAAAATGGAAGTCCCCGACCAACGGAGGAAGTGGGAAGGAAACACATAAAAGAGCCACAGATCTCCTTCTCTTCCTCTAGTTTTTACTCTTCATTTCCTAAGCATTATTACTCTACACCCACATGAACTGGGGAATCCTACATCTTCACTGCTCTATTCCTGTTCTTTTTCCTATACCACTCAATATGCCTCGTAACACTCCCCCTATCACCCCCAGAGATGACAGCTCTGCAACTGAGCATGGACAGCGCCCAACACCTCTCCCTATGTCCCCAAACATTCATGGCCACATAGAAATCTCATGGAACCCCCCTCACAGGTTTAGAGCAAATCCCTTCGCCCAATTACCGCACACTCCCACCCCAAACGCCCAAGCCTACATGTACCTCATCCGCCGACTTTCCGCTATACACCGAAGGCGATACCGCATCACCCAAAAAGCTCGTGCGCGCAAAGCAGAGTATTATTTACGCCGCTGCAGGTATCGGACCTCCATCCGCCTCCTGAAACGTCGCAGTCGCAGTCCCAGTCCCAGTCCACCCCCACCCAGCACCTCTCCACCTACAGACTTCTCCTCCACCGAGCCCTCCGCCGCCTCGCCGATCTACACAGGCCTTCCATCCTGGCTTGAACAGCACGGTCAATCGGATTTGCAATCATATATTGATGCTTTATTCACCCCTGCTGATTTCCCGCCACCTAATCAATATGAAGGTTTCAGCATACGACTGCCACTGCCACGACCACTTCCGCAACCCGATCCACCTAGTCATTTTTCCACCCCCTCTCCATCTCCATCTCCATCTTCATCCCCATCCGTATGCTCCTTTGCCTCCTCCTCTTCCTCTCCGGACTCTCCCCCATTACCATTAATCTATAGGTTTTTCTCTTCGATTAACAAATGTTCTGTTAAGATTGGAGGTTACACATGGAGGAAATGAGTTGGGAGAGTATTTAGCGAGGGGTAACAAAAGGGGGGGGAGGTGGAGGAGGAGGTTTACCTTTTATGGAGATACGAACGAATGAATAGGCAGGAATGGATATTTGGGTGCTTTACCATGTATAGCGGGATTTGTGATGGATGGCTGGTTGTATTTGTGTATGAGATCTTAAGTGGAGAAGTGGTGATGGTACTGTAGCGCAAAGATATCTGTCATGAAGTACTGGGGGCTGTAGTAATTCATTGAATGATTGATGTATTACTAACTAGCTGCCTGCAAAGATTATGTTTTTCCATAGCATATAAGCAATTAGGACTGGAAGCAAAGCTTTTGTAATCTTTTCTTATACTTATTGGGAGTAAATCTCAAAATTTGGATTTGTACCGAGTCAGTGAACGTAGAGAGGTGACCAATGAACTACTGTATGCAATGGCAAAGAATAGTAAATCTTATATGCAAGATATCCAAGAAAGACCCCAGCCACACATCCGCATATCACATTACACACCCAAAACCAACATACCTAAAAACTCTAAATCTAAACCTCCCCAAATCTAACCTCCCAAATCCTCCCTCCAAACCCCATTTCCCCCTTCGCCCCAATACTCCACCTCCCCAATATCCGCATCTCCCAGCTCACCCAAAATCCTCAGCCCACCTTCCTCATCCCACGCAACCCTTCCCTCCCCCGCCGCCCTCAGCAGCTCCACCCTTGCAACCTCCTTTTCCCCCGTACACGGATCCCACTCAAACCCCTCTTTCAACCACATCCACCTCAAAAACGCTCTCAACTCCTTATCTTCCGGCAAAACGCGCATCCACTCAGGCTGAAACCCTTCGTCCCCATTCCCCTCTCCATTCCAGCCTTTCGCTTTCCCGAGAAGTATATCCCTGCAGAAAATTCGCCAGCTATCCAACGCGTAGGGTCCTTGCGTCATATGGCCAATTTCCCACGCCGGGCGCGAATCCAATGATTCATCTGGGAGGACCTCGCTTTTCTTGACTTCGCGGCCTTGGCCTTTCGTGGGGTAGTCATGGATGGCGTAGCGTTTGCCTTTGATAGGGGGGTTCTCGATGAAGATCTTAGCATAGGCTTGGTATGTGGCTGCTCGTTGATTTTGCAGACCTAGATGCCGGATTACGGAGACGATGTCTTCTTTGGGTGCGTCGACTAGGGATTCGGGAGTGGGGTATTGGTTCATAAGATTGTAGAAGACGGGGATGGCGTGTTTGCCGTGGGTGCGGTTGAGAAAGGTAACGGCGATGAGGAGGCGGAATGGATTGTGTGCGAGCTTTTCTTGGATGAGACCGAAGTGCGGCGCGGATAGTGGTGGGAATGGGATGCATGACAACGTTCCCGGAGGACGCTTCGAAGGGGATTTCTTGGAAGGAGATGTATTGTTTTTAGCAGCTTCGCTCTTTATAACTTTTACCTTTGTTTTCTTGGAGGGAGAAGCAACGGGAGTGAAGTATGGTGATTTTGCTGGTGGTCGTTTGAGCTTCGCTCCTGACCTAAGAAGCCTGGGAATATCAGGAATATCGACCTTAATACAATCATCAGTGCTTTCCTCAGAGTCCAGAAAAGAATGCTCAGTCAAGCTGAGGTCCGAAAGCTCAGATAAAACGGACAGCGCATCATCAACAACAGGGTTCTCCGCTCGCCTCAGGATAGGCAAACCTAAACCAGCTACGTCTGAAGTGCTCACAGGGGTGTGGATAGTAACTTCTAGATTCACAGACGGTTGGCTTCCAAGCGACTCAGGGGCAGTATCATTCTCAACGTCTATACCTAGTTCTCCATCTTCGGCTGCAAGTCCTGAAGACTGGTCAAAGCTCGAGCCGTCAGTATCCAGGAACCCATTACCACCCGCAGAGCCTGGCTCTTCTACAAGTGGTGAGCTTTTGCTCTTCTGGTGTTCCTTGCTGGAGTATCAGTTGTAGATTTGGATACAGCAGTGCTAGCTTTGCCTCTTGGCTTCCTGGCTGGCTTTGTTTCCGTGGCATTGGCATCTCCTAATTGCGCTAAAGGTTCCGGTGCGCTTGATTCCTGGGCCTGAGCGGAAAGTTTTGCTCTTTTCGCACCTCTCGTTCGTAGTTGTGCTGGTGATGCCGTGGTCGCTTGGGCTTCGTTAAGAGTCTTCGTAGGCGTCTGCTCCTCTGTGCTCAAGCGGTTGTTGTTTCTTTTTCTTTTTCTAGTTGGCTTTTTTGCGCTTGCACCAGGCTCCTCCTGACCCGTAGAGGTTTGTGTATCCTTCTCAAGAGCCTCTGTGAGGCTTTGAGCTGCAGATGCCACAATTTCCTTATTATCAACATCAGTACTTTCGGAAGCCTCTACTGGGGTGTCTACATCCATTTCCTCGGCCTCTGCTTGATCCGGAGTAACTTCAGTGCCAGCTTCTTCCGGCAAATCTGCAGTCACCTCAGCCAATTCCTCTGGCTGCTTCGTGGTTTCCTCAGCAGTTGACGCCTCCACCTCAGCATTTGAACCAGTCATATTATTTTGTGCCAATTCTGCTTGAGCCAAGGATTCCCGAGCGCGTGTGATCTTAGCTTCAAGTTCATCCGGTAGCCTCGACTTTTTTGAACTGTGCCGTCGTTGCGTCATTGGGTCTGTCTGGTCTTCAGTTGGGACAGGGTCCTCTGCCGGGGTATCTTCTTCTAAAGAGTCCGCCTCCTCTGCGACTCCCATCTCAACATCCACTTGGTCAGCAGTAGTTACGTCATCAACGGAGGTTTGGTCAGGAGGCTCTTGGCCAGCTGGTTCTTGCTCCGAAGGGTCTTGTTGAGATGTTGGCTGCTCGTCGACTTCTAGATCATTGACTTCTGGATCGGCGGATTCTAGGCCTAAGGCTTCTGCTTCAGCGAGTTCAGGCTCAGTGAGTTTAGGCTCAGCGGACTCTGACTCCACGGACTCTGGCTCAGCGGGTTCCGGCTCGGGGGGTTTTGACCCAACAGATTCTGGCTCAGCGGACTCTTGATCCTCAGCTTCATCCTTGATATTTGCTTCTGTTGTTTCCCACACTGCGTCGTCTTGCTGTGCTAGCCCTTGTCCATCCACCTGGCCCTCAGCAGCTTCTTCTTTTTTCACAACCTTCTTCTTCTCCCCTCCCTTCTTCCCCTTCTTAAAATACGTCGACTTCGCCGGTCCCTTCTTGGCCTCCTTCCTCCTACTCGTCCCCTCCGTCTTACCCCCCTTACCCGCCCCCAATCTCGCAATCTCCGCCTTTCTCCTCAACACCTTCTCCCTCGCAACCATTTTCTCCAACTGCGCAATCCTCAACGCATCTCTCTCCCTCTGCTTCGCCAGCTTCGCCGCCTCTATCGCCGCCCTATTCTCCTCAAGCGCCTTTGCCTTCTCCGCCCTCTTCGCCTGCAGCTCCTCTTCTAATTTGCGTTTTCGTTCCTCGCGCGCTTCTTGTGCATTTCGCTGCTTTTCTTGGAATTTGGCAACTCTTTCATCTGCCGGGCCTTTCCTTTCTTCTTTCCTAAGACGCTTGGCTTCGCGCTCAGCTTTGGACACGCGTTTGCGCTTTTTGTCGCCATTGATTGGAGTGGGTTGTGCATTGGGCTTTTGGGGACTCTTGTTAGGTGTGTCAACTCCCGGGAAAGGCCATAAGTTTACGTTAGTGTTTACATACCTCTACAAGAGATGTTCTTGCTGTCGAAAAGATATCCCCTTCACCATCTTTCATTACTACCTCGCCAACTGCGCTTCCTTGGGTTGAGTTCATTATTTCCTTTCCTGTATCCAGCACTGCAGCATCAACAGCATCAGCGGCACTTTGCGAATCAATGTCCCCCATTATGTTTTAGAACTATTTCTGAAGACCAGTCCTCCTTGTTTCGAAACTTAATGAGAAATTGACTTCCCCAAGCACGAGCTATATTAGCTTTTTGAGGCTTGAGAGCAATCGAGTGCTTGTAAATCTTACAATGTTTGCATGTAGCAAGGGAAAAAAAAAAAGTTCCTCAAAGTCGACATGAAATCCGGGGAAACTTTTACCGAGGAACATTTTTTTTCCTTCCGCACAAATTTCGAGCTCGAGGTCCCACCGTGGACGCTATTACAGTACTGTATGCACAGTAGGCACCCAGATTTGTCAGGCATAATTATATAACTTTCGATGGAGGGGCTATTTGCTGATTCAATGATCACTTCGATAGGAACAGTTCTAAGGCTTTCAAATGAATATTGGCACACATCTAAATTTTCGCTACCACTGCTGGGAGAAGCTCCCATACTGAAGCTTTTATCTACCATCCGCACTTCCTCTTTATACACTTCGCGCAGTAAGATAAAACTAGTAGCACATTTATTTCCTACCCCTCACACCCCCGACACACAAAAGAAAAACAGAATCTAGTGTTTAGAAGCAGTTCCAGCGCCCACTGGTGGGTTGTAGACAATCTTCCTTGTCTTGATCGGGGTCCACTTGTAACGCTTGACCCAGACACTTATAGCAAACAATGCTGTTCCAATGACTAAAACCTTCATACCCATCTTCTTTCTTTGATCCATTTCAGGCTCAGCCGCCCAGTTCAAGAATTCAACAACGTCTTTGGCCATCTGAGATGTTGTAGCTGGGGTGCCATCTTCATATTCGACCAACTCGTTGTAAAGAACACGAGCCATGGCAATACCGGTACCGGGGAAATATGGGTTGAAGTTGAGACCGTCTGCAAGCTTAACTCCTGGTGGTGGCTCCTCTGGGTAACCAGTCAACAAGCTGAAAATGTAGTTGCATCCACCGTGTCTGGCCTTGACGATCAAACTGAGATCCGGAGGTAAGGCTCCGTTGTTTGCAGCACGAGCAGCTTCGTCGTTCTTGTATGGAGAAGGAAGATAATCGGAAAGCTTTCCAGGTCGCTTCTCGATTTCACCCTCGTCGTTTGGCTCACTGTCATATTCGTTTTCCTCGGCCATTGCCTTAGCTTCATCGACTGTGTGCGTAACACCGACCAAAGCTCGGTATGGAATTCGGCTTAAAGAATGGCAGGATGCGCAAACTTCGCGGTAAACTTGGAAACCTCTTCGGAGTCTACTGATTGTTAATTGCTATTATTATATTGGGTGTTGCAAAACTTACGCTTGATGGTCGAAAGTCTTTACATATTGCTGATGAACCCAAGGGTATTGTGTTGGGTGGAGACTGGTGCTAAGTCAGTATGATGTACTTTCCATCTCCCCGCTCCAACCTTCTGCTTAGTTGTATGGACGTTTGTCCTCGACAATGTCTCCCTCCACATGAACGGCAAGCACTCACCCTTCTTCAGCTGGCGTCATAGCATGTAATGGCTGGCCATAAAGATGGTAATACCAGGCGAGGGAACCAGCTGCGACTGCGGTTGCGGCAGTTGCGGCCACATTCAGACGGAAGGGAGTGGGAATTTCGGAGGAAGTCGAGGAAGATGCGGCACGCTATATCATAATATTTTAGCATCCTGCCCGTAAATAGCCCACAGCCGTAGTACCATGAACCGAGAGACAGTAGATCTACTCCATGGCTTGAGAATGAAGACTTATCGTACCTTTGTAGTGTTGACTGCGTTATTCCGGACTCCTCCGACAGCGCGCGTTGAGCGCAGGCATGATCTGGCCAACATATTTATTAGAATATGTCTTGAGCTGGAGATCACAAGAAGTAGAGTCAACAGCTCAATTGATTGATAGATTGCAAGATTAGGGTTGCGAGCAACAGCGACTATAGTTCGAAAATGATACGAAAAAGAAGCTACTTTAGTGCCTTAGGCAAACGCTTACACCACTACAACTACTTGACATATCATTGGTCGATGGTGCTCTAGACGATTATTTCTCGGCATTGTCCACAATGAAACTTAGTGTGTTTTTGGTTGGATTTAGCTGCGATGAACTCATCATTTGATGCAACAAGGACCTGAACATTCTCCTATTCAGGTTCAGAGAATCGGATTCTCCTTAATAGATTACTTTGTAGAACTTGTATATAAGATTGAATAGCTTTAGATCGTAAGAAAGCAAAAAAGAGTTCTGAGATCGAAAAGCAAGTGGGAAGTCGGATAGAGAAAGTACCGGTGCAGGTGCTAGAGAACGTGAAGAAGTTGAAGCTGGTATATCCCTATTGCAGCGCTTTCTTGGGGCAGGCTATAGATTCTCTGTAATAGACTGTTTATGTCTTTGACAGGCCTACTAGGGCGTATTAAGATCTGTATCAGTCAATTTGCTCAGCGAATTATGTGTCCGCTAGCGTTTCTTCAGTACAGTAAGTGCAGAATCAGATATACTAAGTTATGTTACAGTAAATTGTAATAGACTAATCAAAGATGGTAAATGGAGGTGACCCAGTCTTCCTTTAATTACATAGTAGATTCAATTCACATATAGAATTTGCTATCCACCCATTCGTAAAAACCAACTATGCAGACAACTTTTTAAATCCTAACTCCCTGCTATACAGCCTGGGATGAATATGCTTCTATTGACCATCCCAAATCCCAAATATCCTCGCTTCATGACAAAAATTTGTTTTTATTTTATTTAAGAGTGTCCATTTGCACCGTTCTTGAGTTCTCTTCGTTGCTGGACAGCTTTGGCTAGGACCTCAAGGACTGATTCCGTGTCTTCCCATCCGATGCAAGCATCGGTGATACTTACACCATACTTGAGACCAGCCTTTCCTTCCTTTGGGACCTTTTGTGCGCCTGGATCTAGGTTAGCATACATACTTATTTACACATCAGACAGACTTACCCTCGTTGATGTTACTCTCGATCATGACACCCATAATGGCCTCCTCGCCCCCGGCAATCTGCTCTGCCAATACCGCAGCAACTTTAGGCTGGTTCTTGTGGTTCTTCAACGAATTTCCGTGACTGCAGTCCACCATCAATCTCTGCCTAACACCACTCTTTTGTAACTGAGCCTTGGCTTCCTGGATGCTCTCTGCATCATAGTTGGTGCCTTTGGTACCACCTCGAAGAATGACGAAGCAATCCTCATTACCACATGTTCCGACAATGGCCGCCACACCTGGTTTGGTGACTGAGAGGAAGTGATGAGGGTGTTGCACCGCGCCAATCGCATCAATGGCAACGCTCAAACTGCCATCAGTGCCGTTCTTGAACCCAACCGGGAAACTGAGTCCACTAGCCAATTCTCTGTGCAACTGACTCTCAGTCGTCCTAGCTCCAATAGCTCCCACACTCAAAAGATCTGCCAAGAATTGTGGTGAGATTGTGTCCAGCATTTCACTGGCGATTGGCATTCCCTTAGAGGTCAAGTCGACAAACAACTGTCTGCTCGTGCGCAATCCCTTATTAATCTTGAAGCTATTGTCGATATCAGGGTCATTAATGAGCCCTTTCCACCCTACTGTAGTTCTTGGCTTCTCAAGGTAGGATCGCATGACAATTAGGAGATCATCCTTGTATTTGTTCTTCAGGACGAGGAGCTTGTCGCAATATTCAAGGGCGGCGGAAGGATCGTGGATCGAACATGGCCCGATTACCACTAGCAATCTTTTGTTCTTGTCTGCACCGGTGACAACGTCGGCTGCCTCATTGCGACCCGCAAGAACAGTCTCTGTCGATGCAGCGGTTTGAGGAATTTCGTGCTGGAGCAAGTCGGGTGGCGTCAAGGGATTGTATCCTCGAACTAGAGAAAGATTAGTCGCTCGCAGGTTGCGGAAGGAGCATTGAAGGGTATTTACTGCGCCAATCTTCTGTGCTGTTTTTGTTTCCGACATTCTGATTTTCTATGTAAAAGGACTGGAAGGTGAGTCAGACTTGTTCAATTGAATTTCCTAGGGCCTTTAAAAAGAGAGAGTGAATACTCACAGACATGGCTTTACTCTAAAATATTAATTAGAATAATGGATAATTCGTTCTGTCCTGTAGAGAATTTCGAGGTTGAGCACAATATTTATATTGTCGTATGTGCTGGGTTGTGAGATTGTAGCGGAAATGTGACAGGCGCGCGCGGGGTAGAAATTTTAGCGATGTCATTGAACTTCCGCGGGCCCCGAGCGCGGCCCCCGAGCTTTTGCGATAGTTGTGGTTGGCTGAACCTAGAATGCCAATGTAATGACCACCAGCATGCATTGTTACGATCATGTTCAATATCACAATATGTACATCCATGAGGCGATGATGTGAGAAATGGGTCAGAATTGATGCCTGTTTTGTATGTCTCCGCGGACTTGCGTCTTTCTATTGCCTGTCTAGTCTTGAGATTCTTATTTCTCACCACAGCAATGGTTTCAGTCATCCGCACGAGCCAGTAACTCCGGAATATCGTCGACCTTATTCCTTCCTTCAAGGATATCTATCTCAGTTAGTAAACGGCATTTTCAGGCCCAAGGAATGTAGAGACTTACCAATGACAGCTGTGAACAAAGGGTAATCTGCCTCTTTGCCTCTGGACTTCAGGAACTCGTTAACCTCCTTCGCAGTAGTGGTACCTTGTAACTTTTGTCCATTCAACTCGGTACTCTCGACCTCGTCAACTGTAACTCCTCTTTCAACCGACAATTTAGCACATCTGAAATTTCTTCCACCACTGCAACTGGTAATGAGATCGGCAACACCAGCACTCTCCTCAGTGAAAGTACCCGTATGGACTGTTTCGCTGAAGAATTTCTTGCCAAATTTTACCATCTCCAGAAGACCCACCCGCATAATGGCAGCTTTTGCATTGTCTCCCCAGCCACGACCCTCGACAAATCCTGCAGCAAGTGCGACGATGTTCTTGAGTGCTCCGCCGAGAGAAACGCCTGCTACATCAGAAACCATTCGGACATGGAAATAAGGACGATAGAATAAGGTCTTGAAGAGAGCATGATCCAGGGGAGGGTAATCTGACGGTACAGGCTTCAGATTCACTTTGCTGAGCTTTCCTTTTACATTCCTATGCTGCTGATCTGCGGGTGTAATGGTTAAGTTGATTTGAGAGCTTGACGGCGAAGGTCCTGTTGGAGTGGGGGCACGCGAGTCCATAGGAGGGGGATCATAGGCGATTGTTGTTTCACACCATTTCTCGTTGGCGATCTCGTTGGCGATATTAGCACCAGAAAGGGCGCCGCAATAAATTCCCAATCCTTCACCGATCCACTCGCTGAAGAGACTGATCTCTGACGCGGTCACATTGACGCCCTTGATGCAAGAGATTCCACGAGCATACGGCAGGATGTGTCCTTCCAGTTGTTTTGAAATGCGCCCGATAAACTGATGAGGTAAGTTGAAGATGAGGATTGTTGAGTTCGACACCGCATCTTCTAGCGAAGGATTGGCAAGCAGATTGCTTGGGAGTTTGACATTCGGTAGATATTTGACGTTTTCGTGGTACTTGTTGATGATCGACGTGAGCTTTTGCGGTGCATCATTCGAGGCATCGTAGTGTTTCGAGTCCTTTGGTATGGAGACCTCCTCCTCGTACACCCACATTTGGACTTCTTCCTCAAATACATTGGAGTGCTCTTTCGTGTTCTCGGCGACGATTTTTGCAATCGTGGAACCCCTTCACCACAAACGTAAGTAGGAAATATGCTTAGAGGAGGAAACAAACCAGTTGCCTGATCCAACAACCGTCACCTTATGCTTTTTGCTGAATACACCCAGAGAAGCCATTTTGCTTATCTGAAATCTGTTGAGGTAACGTGTGGTTTGAGTAAGTCGGCTTGTAGTTTGATGCGTTGCTGCTCTGAATATAGACGGCGTGTGAATATGGCGGCTGGCTGCGATAATGGTAGACCTAGAGTTATTTGTAAAGAGCACGCGACGACACGAGGAATGGCAGGTACTCCTTAATTCCCTCGTTGTTAATGATGTAACTTCCTATCTGTGTCTAACTTGCCTTACGTGTGAGACAAAATATTGTTACGACAAGTGATCGGTCAGTTCAGAACAGGGATGTCAGTGACCGCCTACGAAAATGGTGTTAGCAGTAATAGAGGGGTGAGGGGCAGCTGTTCGATTGTTTCAGTGGGCAGTGGGGCAGGCTTGACAACTCTGTGAGCAGGAGCAGTGAGCACTCGCTATGGGAATTTGACACGGAATTATCACGAGTGACAATTTGGTTTGCATGTGAAGACAGCAATGAGCGCCTCTTCCCAAGGTACCGGTACGGATGGCAGAACAGCTTCTTTCTGCCGACGCTGTTGTCCCAAGGAAGAATAGTTGTCGTGTATGATATTCATCACGAGAAAGAAATGGATTGCGAGGGGCCCCCGACCTGACAAAAGATGGGAGTTTGAGAAGTTCATCTCACATACGGAGCAGGCCTTAGCTATACGCACGGCGCACCTCGCACCTCGCACCTCGCACCTCGCACCCCGCATCCGCACTTCATCGTCGATTGCTGCGGCGCGCCATATGTGTTCTCTAGATAGGACTCACAACCGTTCTTGTTGTATATCAAATGAATGCCAGCATGCCTTCTGGGCCCGTCGGTAGATAGAATGAAAGCGCCAGTTCTTCGAAATCCATCCTCCCATCCCCGGGAAGCAATCATTGGCGCTTAGGTACCTGACTTCTGCACTTTTTTTTCATTCGAATGACGTACTTTCTGTCCAACCTGGCCGCCAACCAACCTCTCAACAGACCCCTCAACAGACCAATGATATCCATGAGGCTAAGTCTCCCGCATATCGCCAGTTCGCACCACTCGAGCAGGCCACTTCAATCCGGAGTGTCGCTCGTCTCGTTCTGGGCGCAGGACGAGGGAAAAAGTGGTGTGCCCCGCTTCCCACCTACCAGTGGGCAGCTCCTACCCATCTAACAACTAACACTTTAACACCTAGCAAAGTTTCATGCACCAGCTCACTTCCTCGTCATTCTCCTACCTTGGACAACATCCCCCGAGTGATGTTCTGATATTCTTTTCTCCTACTTTTACTTCTTATCCCTCGTCGCCCCATATCAGATTCCATTCCCATTCCCATCTCCATCCTCCATCCTCCATCCTCCATCCTCTTACACCATATCATCTACCCCCACCAATATCCCTCTCCCTCTCTCATATCCCCCCTCTGCATTTCTTCAGTTCAAGACTTTCTTTTCTTGTTGTTTTAATCCGAATTGTGCAAGAATTCGTTCTATATACTCTAGGCTCGAGAGCATTGGTGAGAACCAAAATCCATGGCGCCAAAGACCATGGTTTCGAACGAGGTTTACCTGCTTCCTCTCAAGGACGATGGAAGTCCCGATGTGCCCGGTGGCTACATCTATCTTACTCCAAAGGGAACCTCGCCCATAATCGTTCGTTTTGCTATTGAGGGCACCTCGTCGATATGTAGACAAGGTAGCCTTTGGGTAAATATTCCGGAAGAGGGGAAGGAATTTCAGAGAGAACAATTCCGTGAATTCAAGTAAGTGGCGTTGACTGGGGAATGGTAATCACAACAATTGCTCATTGTGTTTGACAGGTTGGAACCGGATTTCAATCGCACAATCGAAATTTCTATTCCTATCCATAGTGCTGGCGCATTCGCATTCTACACAACCTACAAAGCCCTCCCCGAACTATCCGACACTAATACCGCTCCAATCGAGTCTACAAAATCCCCAATCTACTATATCGATGTTGCACCCACTTTGAAGTTGGAGGGTAGACAGCTGCCACTGCCTGCTCTTTCAATCATTTCGATTATCTCGAAATTCATGGGCAAATATCCCGAAGATTGGGAGAAGCACCTGCGAGGAATTAGTGACAGAGGATATAACATGATTCATTTCACTCCATTGCAGGAGCGTGGAGAGTCAAACTCCCCATATAGTATATACAATCAGCTTGCATGGGATCCTGTAAACTTCCCCAATGGAGAGGCAGATGTCAAGAAGCTGGTCAAAAGTATGGAAACCAACCATGGGCTTTTGGGGTTGACGGATGTTGTTTGGAACCATACCGCGAACAACAGTGCATGGCTCGAGGAGCATCCAGAAGTCGGATACAACGTTTCAACGGCTCCATGGCTACGAGCAGCGCTCGAATTGGACACCAAATTGCTCGAGTTCAGTAAAGACATGGCCAAGAACGGTCTACCTACAACTCTGAATTCCGTCGATGATTTGATAAAGGTAATGGCTGCCGTTAAGGTCAAAGTCATTGCTGAGCTTCGACTTTGGGAATACTATGTCATCGATGTGGAGAAGAATGCTGATGCAGTGGTTGAAGCCTGGGTCGCGAACAAAGTCCGATTCCCAAAAGATGGATTTAGTGGCTCCGACGTAGGTGGCTTGGAAGCTATTAAAAATGCTTCTGCATCTGAGCAAGCAGTCTTTTTGCGAGAGAAAGGCATGCTAAACACAGAGAGACTAGGGGAGAGGTACAGAAGAAAGGTAGATCCCGAAGTTGGAGCTGCATTGCTTACCGCTTTGTTTGGCCGATTTGAAGGGGACACTTCCAACAGCGCGGACCGAGGAGAAGCGCGCAGCAGTTTGATCAAGATCCTGGACGAAGTCAACCTCCCGTACTACAAGGAATACGATGCTGATGCAGCCGAAATTCTTGACCAACTCTTCAACCGCACCAAATATGTCCGACTTGATGACCATGGACCACAGCTAGGTCCCATTGATGATAAAAATCCGCTGATTGAGACTTATTTTACAAGATTGCCAAAAAATGCGACGACCGCGAAACACAAGGAAGAGGATCTTGCTCTAGTCAACAATGGGTGGATTTGGGCTGCCAATGCACTTGTCGACAACGCTGGACCTGATTCTAAAGCCTACCTTCGCCGGGAGGTCATTGTATGGGGCGATTGTGTGAAATTGCGTTATGGCAAATCTCGAGAAGATAGCCCTTACCTGTGGGACTTCATGGCAAAGTACACCCGTCTTATGGCCAAATACTTTACTGGGTTCCGCATTGACAACTGCCACTCTACACCTATTCATGTAGCAGAATTTTTGCTAGATGAAGCAAGAAGAGTTAGACCGAACCTTTTCGTGGTTGCAGAACTCTTCACTGGCTCCGAGGAAATGGATTACGTTTTTGTGAAGCGCCTCGGCATCAGTTCACTTATCCGGGAAGCAATGCAAGCATGGAGCACTGGAGAGCTTAGCCGACTCGTTCACCGTCATGGCGGTCGTCCGATTGGTAGTTTTGAAGTTGACGAGGTCTCAAATAACGACCAGAAGTCCTCATCTAATGGCGCAGCAAATGGGCATGCTCCATCCGCTCGGGAAATTATCCGCAGGATTAAACAGACTCCTGTTCAAGCTCTATTTATGGACTGTACTCACGACAATGAAGTCCCTGCTCAGAAACGTGATGCTCGGGACACTTTGCCGAATGCTGCCTTGGTTGCAATGTGCTCAAGTTCTGTTGGTAGTGTAATGGGTTACGATGAGATTTATCCCAAGCTAGTGGAAATCGTGCATGAAACGAGACTGTATACATCAGCTTCTTCGGACAAAGAGGTCAAAATTGGTGGCGGCGAAGGCGGCATTGGCGGAATTAAGAAGCTTCTCAATCAGATACATAGCATCATGGGCAAAGACGGGTACGAAGAAACTCATATTCACCACGAGGACCAATACATCACAGTGCATCGAGTGCATCCTGAATCGAGAAAAGGTTACTTCCTTATCGCCCATACAGCCTTTCCTGGCTACGGCAATGGAAATGGAGGTTTCAGTCCTGTTCATCTCGCTGGTACTAAGGCCCGCCACCTAGGTAGTTGGATGCTAGAAGTCGACACTAGCGATGAGATGAAGAAGAAAGTCTTGGCGGACAAAAAATTCCTCAAAGGTCTCCCGAGTAAAGTCAGCGACCTGCCTGGAATCAGAATGGAGGCCAAAGAAGATGAAACTGTGATCTCAGTGAGAGACAAATTCCCTCCTGGTAGTATCGCTCTATTTGAGACGTGGATACCTGCTGCTGAACATGCTACTGGTCTCGATACCTATGTCACATCAGGGGCTAAGGCTGCGTTCTCTGCCTTGGATTTAGTTGACCTCAACTTCGTCTTATACAGATGTGAAGCTGAAGAGCTCGATTCTAGTGAAGGCAAAGATGGGGTTTACGATATCCCTGGGCATGGTAAACTCGTATATGCGGGCCTGCAAGGTTGGTGGAGTGTGCTCAAAAACATCATCAAAGAGAATAACCTTGCGCACCCTCTCTGCCAGCACCTTCGAGATGGACAATGGCCACTGGACTACATCATTGGCCGACTAGAGAGGATATCAAACAAACCAGAATTTAGTCGCTTACAAAAGCCGGCAACTTGGCTTCGAGAACGTTTTGATGCGATACGAAAGATTCCTAGCTTCTTACTACCACGCTACTTCGGTCTTGTCATCCGCACCGCTTATCTGGCTGCTTGGGAGCGAGGTTTAGATCTGATGAACGAAAATGTCCGCAAGGGTCAGTGGTTCTTGCAGGACTTGGCTATGGTCAGCGTGCAGCAGACCGGTTATGTCAAATCTGCATCTCTATACCCCAAAAAGGCAGTTCCCTGTCTCGCAGCCGGTTTGCCCCATTTTGCAGTTGAGTGGGCTCGATGCTGGGGACGAGATGTCTTCATTTCGGCAAGAGGTCTCTTCCTTGGAACAGGTCGTTATGCTGAAGCAAAGGAGCACATTCTTGCATTCTCAAGTGTCCTCAAGCATGGCATGATTCCAAACCTGTTAAGTAGCGGAAATCTTCCCCGATACAACTCTCGAGACTCAATATGGTTCATGCTGCAGACAATTCAGGATTACACAAAAATCGTGCCAAATGGTCTTGAGATACTCAAGGAGAATGTTCCCCGTCGCTTCCTCCCTTATGATGACACCTACTTTGATTCGGATGACCCAAGAGCATACTCAAAATCGTCAATTCTAGAAGATATAATTCAGGAAGCTCTACAACGCCATGCCTCTGGTATGTCATTCCGTGAGGCAAACGCAGGTCCCAACCTTGACATGCAGATGAGCTCTGAAGGATTCAACATTGATATCAAAGTCGATTGGTCAAATGGTATTATCTTCGGTGGCAACCAGCACAACTGCGGTACTTGGATGGACAAGATGGGCGAGAGCGAGCGGGCGAATAGTAAGGGAGTGCCAGGTACACCTCGTGATGGAGCAGCTGTAGAGATCACTGGTCTACTGTACAGCACTCTACGATGGGTTTCCAAGCTCCATAAGCAAGGGAAGTACAAGTATGCTGGTGTCAGCACTTCCGACCCGGAAGTCAAAGTTATCACATTCTCCGACTGGGCCGACAAGATCAAAGCAAACTTTGAACGCTGCTACTTTGTTCCGTTGGATGCCAAAGACGATTCTAAGTACGATGTCAATTCTGCCATTGTTAACCGAAGAGGCATCTACAAGGATTTGTACAAGTCTGGCAAGGAATACGAAGATTATCAGCTTCGACCGAACTTCCCAATCGCAATGACTGTCGCCCCAGATTTGTTTGATGATGCGCATGCACTTCAGGCATTGTTCCTTGCTGATAAAGTCCTTCGCGGTCCTACCGGTATGGCGACTCTTGATCCCGCTGATCTCAACTATCGACCATATTACAACAACTCAGAAGATAGTGATGATTTCGCAACCTCCAAAGGAAGGAATTATCATCAAGGGCCGGAGTGGTTGTGGCCTACTGGTTTCTTTTTGAGAGCATTACTGAACTTCGACCTTAAGAGAAGAGATGGACCTGGGGCGAAGACCGAGGCCTTCCAGCAAATTACTCGTAGGCTAGCCGGCTGTAAGGAGGCTATTCGTAGTAGCGACTGGGCTGGCTTGACAGAGTTGACAAATA
Organism: Clarireedia homoeocarpa; assembly: GCA_001465935.1. Lineage (NCBI taxonomy): Eukaryota > Fungi > Ascomycota > Leotiomycetes > Helotiales > Rutstroemiaceae > Clarireedia > Clarireedia homoeocarpa. Next base: position 314,267 of record LNKV01000043.1, on the reverse strand, counting down.
AAGACGGCTCATATTGTCACGATTCGGTAAGTTCAAGTATCCCTAGTGATTATGACCGGGCATCAACTAACATAAGAACAGTCGCCAACTCAAGCTTGGAGTGCAGGCTGCCTGATCGACCTGTACCATGATGCTGCACAATATGATGTGTCTCAGTTGTCCAAATAAGCAACTAGCTGCCGTGAGTGGATTCCCAGGATAGGGACGATGGGTATGGCGAAATGTTTGGGTGGAACCAATCAGGATGTGGCACCAATCAGGGGGGTGCGTGGTTAATGACCACAATGGAAATAGCACTAGAACAGTGAAAAAGCGAGCATTGACTTCTCATAAACGACAACTGGGAAGTGAGTCAATAAGCGGTAGATAGGTGGTTGATAGTAGATGCTTTGAATCGACTATTGATAATGTGTGTCCTCGTATGCAACAAATCTGATGAGATTATAACATAGTTGGGATACATGAAGCTTAAATATAACGAACCCAAGCGTATGCGTCAAATGAGCTGGGATACTATCTCCCTGGCCCGTTTGCTACTTCGAATTTGCTGTTTGAAATCACCCGGCTCTTAATCTACACAACTACTACTCACTCGCCTTTAATATTGCCGGGTGTGCTTCTGCGCTGGGCTCCTTGCAGTCCATTGACTCGTCCATAAAGCCACTTGAGCATTGCCGTGCTTACGGTCATTGTCATGGCAGCTCCTGTGAAGAGTATGGCGCGTTGGACTGTGCTAAGCTGACCGAACAATGGGTACGGGTAGCTACGAGAAAGAAAGAAAATATCGTTAGTAGTGTACAAACAGAGTCTCAAAGTCTATAGCGGGTCGTCTACTCACAATCCATTTTGCTTGTAGCATTGCTCCACCCAAGCCCAATACGACACGGCCAAGATAGAAGACAGTCCCATCGCTGGTAACGCATGAATCGTCCAAGGAGGACTGAAAAACAACAAGTCAATCGTCAGGAAGATAGCTGGCATGGCATGGAATCCAATATCCGCATATTGCGACAGCTCAATCTCAGGCGGTATCAATAGCGTCTTGTCGATTGCACTGATGCCCCAATATAGCACGCTAATCAGGACCTCCAGCGGCGCACTGCATAATGCCAGGCTATTCTTCACAAAGAAGAGCTTCGGCGACAGAGTAATATCTGCCAGGAATCCAGCAATGAAGGTGAAATGGGCGATTGTGAGACCGATAATCGTTAGATATTGGAAGTGCCAGCCGTAAGATTTGTTTATGAATGTTGGGTAATCGAAGAGGTATTTGTATGACAGGGCGAAGGAGGTGATGCCGGCTAGGTGCACAAGGGCTGAGAGACTTCGGGATGGCGATTGCATTCGTTGTAGAGGATGCCGAGCCATCAATCTTTTGGACGTGCTGGCCGCAGTGGCTGACTTTGAACGTGTTGAGGCGGCCATAGTTGCTGGATTTGAAGATATCAAGGTACAACAGGCAAGATAACTATCTGTTGAAGACCGAACAGCCAGTTCTAACTTGTTTCCTCCGTGCGTACCGAGCCGAGCGAGCTTGACAAGTAAATAATGATGTCAATGGAGCTAGTAGTTAAGCCTTGCATGACGCTTCAACCTTCTTCTGTTAGTGCTACCTTTTGAGACTAGCAAAATAGGCTATGTAGCCTTGTGAATTATTTTGTTACAAGGTATTTGGGTCTTGGGCAACAACATCAACTTTCCTTCACAGCACGTTTTGCGACTCTTTACAATTACTTCAGCGCAATGACAGACTCCGATACTGGCCTCAAATCCAACAAGAGGAAAATTGAGGAAGATGATCAAGATGACTCTTCGTCCGACGATGATATGGGGCCTCAGCTACCGTCTGCTGAAGCTCCCAAGAAGAAGCGTCGCAAGCTTCCTTACGAAAAGCTCTACATCTCCGCGCTCCCCAAATCCGCCCGGTACTCGAAGTCGCTCATGCACAAAGAGCAGCTCGCATTCGTTACGATGACACCATTGACCGACTTTTTAATAACTAGTTCTGTTGATGGTGTTGTGAAGTTCTGGAAGAAAGGCGGAGATGGAATTGAGTTTGTAAAGGAATTCAGGACACATGTTGGAGAGATCAAGAGCGTCTCGGTCAGTGCAGATGGCCGAAGTTTTGCTACGGCGGGAGTAGACAAAACGATCAAGATATTCGATGTTATGACTTTTGACCTCTTGTCAATGTTGACATTGGAGTTCACACCGAAGTGCGTTTGTTGGATACATCGACGTGGCGCATCATTACCACTGCTGGCAGTATCTGATGAGGTGAATCATACTATAAGGATATACGACGGGCGTGGGGAGAACCAAAATCCAATTCATACAATCAAGGGTCTGCATCGCAGTGTGGTTTCGCTGATGGCCTTTAACGATGCGTACGATTGTGTAATCTCGGCCGATGAGAATGGCATGATTGAGTATTGGAGGCCGGGTGGGAACTATGAGAAGCCGGATAATGTCTTCGAATTCAAATCTTCCACAAATCTTTTCGCATTCAAGAAGGCCAAATCTACTCCTGCTTCGCTCACAATCTCTCCGAACGGTTCTCAGTTCGCTACCTTTTCGTTCCCCGATCGCAACATTCGTGTCTTTGACTTCCCTACTGGAAAGCTTCACCGTACATACGATGAGTCTTTGCAGGTTATCGAGGAGATGCAGCAGGCCGGAACCTCGTTACAAAAGCTGGACGATGTAGAGTTTGGGCGACGGCTTGCTACAGAACGCGAGATTGAGACGCCGACTTTGAGGAATAAAGTCAATGTCATTTTCGATGAGACGGGACATTTCATTATTTATGGCTCGATCCATGGAGCGAAGGTGCTAAATACATACACGAATCGAGTCGTCAAAGTATATGGAAAGGATGAGAACTTTAGGCCGCTTGCCCTTGCTATGTACCAGGGCCAACCACAGAAGAAGGGCGTCACAACGGTTGCGATGGCAGCTTCAAATAACCCTCTGCTTCAAGAGTCTGAAATCAGGGATCCAATCTTGTTTGCTACTGGAGTTGGCAAGGTGCGATTTTATATGTTCACAAACGAAGAAGAGATCTCTAAATCAGAGCGAGACGTACAAAACGAAAAACCTACAAATGGCAATACTAAGAAACTGGTTGAGGCCAAAGCCGCCGAAACTGGTACTGCTGCCATTATTCATACAACGTACGGAGATATCCACATTCGCCTCTTCCCAGACGCCGCGCCGAAGGCTGTGGAGAACTTCGTCACTCATTCCAAACAAGGTTATTACAACAACACCATATTCCACCGTGTGATTCGGAAATTCATGATCCAGTGCGGAGATCCTCTGGGAGATGGAACGGGCGGCGAGAGTATCTGGGGTAAAGAGTTCGCGGACGAGTTTAGCTCGCTGAGGCATGATAAGCCGTATACGGTCAGTATGGCGAATGCCGGACCAAACACTAATGGAAGCCAGTTTTTTATCACGACAGAAAAGACGGTAAGTTACTATTACTACTGCCCTGTGTTGCCTGCTATAGGACGTAATACTGATATTGCGAATAGCCATGGCTGGATAACAAACATACTATTTTCGGACGAGCAATTCAGGGTTTGGATGTGATTCATAAGATCGAAAACACGAGAGTGTATAAGGAGAAACCGGAGGAGGATATCAAAATCCTTAATATAGATATTATGTAGTTGTAGTTGAGAAACTAAGGAACTGGTGAGATGTCACGATGTGTAATCTTACACCAGCATTCACGGAATGATTCACATGGGGCGACACTAGTAGAGCGGACCAAGCTCCTCCATCACAAGTCTTAGGCTATGAATATTTGCCTTATCGTGGTTAACCCCACTTGGCAATATAACCGTGGCGTGCGTGGCTACCGAGCCCAAGTATTTATTGATGGCAACCCCTCGGACTCTGATTCATATCTTTCCATTGTTTTCCCCACGGACATCTTGCTTTGCAAATTCTTGCTCCTCTTCTTGCTTCTCTATCGTGGATTTTACGACAGATCTCCAACATCATTATATTTCCAACTTTATCACGAGTGCAGCTATCTTTTGTTCCTCTTTCGACATGTCAATGCAGATGAATCCACCGACAGCCCAATCTACTAAATCGAAAAGCGGTTCTTGTCCAAGGAAAGCGCCTTGTGGTCTAGGTTAATGACGTGCGACTGGCCGATACACGCACTGTTCTAAAATTCCAGCATGCCACGACCCAAGAAAGCTGGTGCTCCGGAACCCAAAAAACGTAGCCGTAACGGGTGCTGGTGCGTTGAACTATTCAGCTTTACCGAATGCCACTGACCACTATATACTTGTAGGCCCTGCAAAGCTCGAAAGGTCAAATGTGATGAACATCGACCAATATGTGTCAATTGTTCGAAACAGGGCGAAGCTTGCGATTATAGCATTCGATTGAACTGGGATGGTCGGGGAAAGAAGAAGCCTCAAGATGGTGTTGTGCCTGGTCAAAGCAATTTCTTCGCCACAACGCAGGGGGACACGGCATCAAGGAAGACAGGCCAACCACTGTCAGAGCCTTTCACGACTTTTCAATCCTTCGCACCAAGTTCTACGTCGGCGGTCGATAACAATGCTCGAGATGCAGAACATTCTAAGCAAACGATAGAAACTGCCTTGATTGACCCTGCCTTGATGCTAGCTGTAGCTTCGCCAACTGCAGCGCTTGCGAGTGAGTATCATAGTGGTCCTGGCCAGCTACATCTACAATATCCCCAGAGTTTCGAGCGATATCATTCTGGCGTTTCTGTCCCTCCTGGATCGCCAATGCATGTCGACGCGCCAAGTCGCAGCCAGACACAAATTGGTAATGAAGTGGAAGACTCAGGGACAACTTCTAGCGCTGCGTCAGCTTCCAACAAGAGTGTCGGCTTGCTAGACATCGAAAGCCCGATTTCTACGCCGCCGTATTATCGTAGCGCAATTGGTACTCCCACAGCAGACGCCACGCTTGACCGCCCTGCAAAGCGCTTCAAACAGGACAGCTCTGCCTTATCATCCTCAATGCATCCTCCGTCTCAACCTCGAGCGTCGTACAACGCCGAAGTGGCAACTTCAACTCCCCAGCTCCCTTCTCCAAGAGTCATGAATCTGAGCTTCGGGAGTGATACATACAGATCCAGGCCGCCGCCGCAAGGCTCGGATCAACTGCGGAGACTGTCTGTAAACTCTTTGTTATCAGGTCCACCAGAGGGTCAACTCCCGGCTCAGTCGCCCGCCTCCATTCAAAACTCAGACCATAAAAGCCAAGGTTGGTCACCTTCTATTTATGATGTGTACAGAGATACCGAAACCTGGGGTGTCGATCGAGGCTTTATAGATTTGGACATTGGCAAAAACGACGACGCCAATGCAACATCGGGAATGTCTCCAAAGGCCGTACGTTATAGTCAAGAACTTGCAACTGAGAGCCCTGGGGATGTGTTGCCCGTTGAATTTGGATTCGGTATGGAGAACAATGACGCAGCACTGGATGTGAGATACTACGACAAGCCAGTTCCTATATGCATACCTCGTGTGTTGGAACCTCTTCCTACAAAACTGCTCGAGAATCCTATGAACTTACTCGTAAGCACTTGTTCTAGCACACGATCAATATCCACTAACTTCGTTACAGTACTTTGTAAGGATGCTCCGGATGACTCTTAATTGCACGAAACTGACCTTTTCTAGCATCACTTCCTTAATCATACAGCAGGATGTTTAATCCCGCATAATTGCTCATCAAATCCATTCCGGAGCATTTTACCACAGATGGCCGTTCGCGATGATGATCTCTTGCACCTGTTGCTTGCATACTCAGCTTCACACCGAGCTAGGCTTCTGAGACAGCCAGAGCCTGCCATTCGCATAGCTCTGTGGGTAAAAGATATATTTCCCAACCTCAGACATGCTCTCAATGATCCAAACAAGATCATATCTGACGCCAACCTAGCGACAGTGATAATGCTTGCATCCCTTGAGATTATATCCCCCAAGGCCTTTGGAGTCGCTGTTCCGTGGCAGAAGCATCTCGAGCTTGCGCGACAGATGGTTGTTGCTCGAGGTGGCGCACATCGAATGCAAACCATATCCCGGAAGGACAAGGTTTCATCATTTTTGTGGAGCTGGTTCGCATATCTGGATGTTCTAGGTAGTTTAAGCGGAGGGCAGAACATTTCCTCCGCTTGGATGTTGGATTACGACATTGAAGATGATGCTGGAGACTACCAGATCGATTGCATCCTCGGATTCACCAGTCGATGTGTTCGGATATTGGCCAAGGTTGCGGCTCTGGCTCGTCAATGTGATGCTCAGCGTATCGGAGCCGATTCAACTATTCAAGCCGACTGGCAACCTTCTGAAGATGTGGCATTTCGTGCCCAGAAACTGGAAGCCGATCTTATAGAATCTCGTCGTCATCGAGCAAAGCCATGTACTCATATGCAGTCGAAGTCTGAGGCCGAATATCAATGGGACACTCTAGAAGTTGCAGCTACCAATGAAGCTTTTCACTCAGCAGGGCTCATTCATCTTCATAGAAGGATATTTGGAAAGTCTTCGGGGCATGAAGACGTACAACATGCAGTGCGTGAGATCCTGGGTTCTTTGAACAAAGTTCGGAAAGGTAGTAGTGCTGAGGCGTGTCTACTTTTTCCAATGTTTACTGCAGGTTGTGATCTTCAAGATGAAAAGCAACGCTCAGATATCCTTGAACGCATCGCCAGAGTGGAGAAGTTTGGCATGACGCAAGTGCACAATGCGCGGAAGCTAATGGAAAAAGTATGGGAAACAGGCAAGCCATGGGAAACTCTTGTTGGTGGGGAGTTCTTTGGTTGATTTCGCAGGCTGTGTATGGTGAATCAGTGTGCCTGATTTGCCATTCGTGTGCCATAATTTCGCTGCACGCGTCTAGTCCTGGGCATGACAGAAAAAGGCCCATGTTTGTGTTCGAGATGATTGTTGTTGAGTGTGCGGAATCAAAAGGACGTTCCAGAGTCTGTCTGGGATGTCTGGCGGTGCGGCTATGGCTTGCACTTTCACAATTACTGGTGCGGATTAACGGAACGTACCAGTTGGTGGAAATGCCATCCATACTAAAGCTGCAAAGCCGCAACGTACTATGCGAGATCTTTTCTGAAGGAGATAAGCGTGATAGTAAGCGGTTCTATTGAATCGACTTTGCTCCGAAGCCAGCATCTGGGACTCGGCCCAGGAAGATTTACAAGGTTAATCGCGGGTCAATCAATGCACGCTGGTCTACTCATAGGCTTAGCGGGGCTGACAGCGGACAATTATACCTAAAAACGCATAGTATATACGGGCGCGATAATAGGTTTTCGCGTGAGTGGGATGGTCACGTCTTCCTTGAGAGTAGTCAAATATTCTCGAAACTCAAGATGCACACTATTTCGCTTTCATCTGCGGACACAGGGGGGTGGTTGCGCTGGTGGAAAATAGAGAGTTTGGTGAACTCGGAAGCCTTCACAGCCGATCATCCTATCATGAGAGAGCCGGTTCATCATTGGGCTCAATCGATCACAAACAGGCTACGCTGCGCAAATAGGGAAAGAGTCTTTGTCACAGAGACCGGTTTGCTAAGATGTTTGTTGACATTCGTGGAGCGGTGCATTGGGCCCTGCACACTACCACTTGTCAAGCCCTTTCCTGAAAGGATACATATGGATTCACAAAGAACCATTTCTTGGGCAGTCCTTAATTGGGATATCAAACGATGTGTTTGGCTATTGGCCAATCAGCTAGTTCCTTCTTGTACGCAACGTTTGTAAACGGTTGCCATCCACAGTTTTTTGGATGGCATTTGAAGTTTCATCTCATAATACGCATATGAGATATGAAAAGGTCACATTCGGTAATAATGGGATCAAAAGTTTCCAAGGAAAATTCGCAAATTTACCTTGGCCGTTCGAAGTCAGAGGTGTTTTGATAGTCCTGGTGGTGCGAGCTCACCCTGTCCTGTTCACCTATAATAAAAATTGCATTTGGCAGTGGAGTTCTATGTGGTGGAGGATACTGTCTAGTTGTTAAAGGAGTGCTAGCCTCACGTTTTAGATAGTTGATTCATGAATCTACAGCTCAATTCGTTGCCTTTACTTTGTGGGCTTTTTGGACTACAGTGATACATATATTTGGGATCAGTGAGGTTACCTAATGCATAGTTTTTGCCTGTAACGTATGTATTCCATAAGTAGGTTTCGTGGTAACACGATTACTGCCCTCTCTCCTCCCTTAGATCATTACTAAAATTCATATCTTCCCATGAATAAAGGATGATTTTTTCTGCCTTGCCAACTAAAAATTTAACCTTTATTCATGGCTGAAGAGAGTACACTGCTTCTGACGGCCGTTCGTTTCGGATTGGGCGGACTTTACTAATCGTTCGAAAAGTATCAAGCTATCAACCTCGCACCCGACTACTCGGTATCCATCGGTTCTACATTCCCAACCATCTGACTGTTCCTTCGCATGATTGGTCGACCCCAAGCCGTTATCCCCGGAAAATCGAGTAAATGCCTCGGCATATCCGCCGGTGTGGAGACAGAGCCAATAGTCGGTAGAGAGGGGGCGGAAGAACCTTACCATGACCATTACACCTCCAGGAATTACCTGGGTTGCTGAGGTGAGTTACGTAGTGAATCATATCTCCCTTTGTTGTTTCGCATCCTTTCCGTGTCTATCTTGTATGAATATATATATATCGTCTTTCGTCCATTGGAACCTGTAGGACTTGATTTTCATTTTCTTATCTCGCACGCGTCGCGCATCGTTCTCTGATTAAATATGCCTACAGAATCTACATACCCCCGGGTGGAGATCCCAGAGGTGGATATATGGACGTTGTTATTCGAGAGGAAGGATAGGGCGTTTCCGGATGATAAAGGTGTGTAGATTTCGCCATCGCTTTTAATTATGAAGGCGTGGTTGTATGGCTTATCGCAATTGCCTCTTTTACTGATATCGCTGTGTTTCTACTTTAGCTATCTACACCGACGCCGAGACCTCACGATCATACACATATGCGCAAGTCCGAGATACAGCTATAGAATTTGGAAAGGGATTGAAAGCCGTCTGGGAATGGCAGAAGGGCGACGTGCTCGCTCTCTACACGCCAAACTGCATTGATACGCCTGCTGTGCTATGGGGCGCACACTGGGCGGGTGGCATTGTGTCGCCTGCGAACCCGGGATACACTGTTGATGAGCTGGCATTTCAGTTGAAAGACTCGGGAGCGAAAGCACTTGTCACGCAAAAGCCATTTCTGAAATCCGCACAGGAGGCATGCAGGAAGGTTGGAATACCTGACGATCGGATAATTTTGGTTGGGGATGAAAGGGATGAGACATCGAAGTTTAAACATTTTACTAATATTAGAAATCTCTCTGGCGCGACGAGATATAGGAGGACGAAGATGAAGCCGAAGGATCTTGCGTTCTTGGTTTATAGTAGTGGGACGACAGGGCATCCTAAGGGGGTTATGCTGAGCCATGGGAATATTGTTGCGAATACTTTGATGCTGGATCTGGCTGAGAATCATTTGAGCTGGGAGGGCGGGAAGGATGGTAAGGGAGATAAGGTTATGGCTGTCTTACCGTTTTTCCACATCTATGTAAAATGCTCCTTTCCAATCAAGGACCAGTCCTAACTAACTTCTTCAGGGGTTAACTTGCATCCTTCATCTAACAGTTTGGAAAGGCATCGAGTGTATCGTGATGGCCAAATTTGACCTGGAAAAGTTCTGCTACTTTATTCAGAAATACTCTATCACATTTGGATATGTCGTTCCTCCAATTATTCTCCAGCTTGGCAAGCATCCTATAGTTGCGAAATACGATCTATCCTCGCTCCGGATGTTGAATTCCGGTGCAGCACCTTTGACGAAAGAACTAGTCGATACAGTATATTCACGTATCAAGGTGCCCATTAAGCAGGGGTATGGTCTCAGTGAAACGAGTCCTACGACGCATACTCAGCGATGGGAAGATTGGGACAAAGTTCCGGGTTCGGTTGGACTAATGCTACCGAATCAGACTGCTAAATACGTCAACGATGAAGGAAAAGAAGTCCCAGCTGGTCAGACTGGTGAATTGTGGATCAAAGGTCCCAACGTCTTCCAGGGCTATCTCAACAACCCTGAAGGCACCAAGAACGCCCTCACGGACGATGGATATTTTAAGACCGGTGATGTGGGATACCAGGATAAGGAGGGCAATTTCTACATCACCGACCGTGTGAAGGAATTGATCAAGTACAAGGGCTTCCAAGTGCCACCTGCAGAATTAGAAGGTCTTTTGGCATCTCACGAAGATATCGATGATGTAGCCGTCATCGGAATTGAAGACAAGGAGCAAGCCACTGAGGTCCCCAGAGCGTATGTGGTTCCGAAGAAGGGAGTTGAGGGTAGTAAGGCGACTGAGAAGAGGATAGTAGATTGGTTGCAGGCGAGGGTTGCGAATCATAAGCGTTTGAGAGGTGGCGTGAAGTTTGTGGATGAGATTCCGAAGAGTGCAAGTGGGAAGATTTTGAGGAGGACGTTGAAGGAGGAGGCGAAGAAGGAGACTGAGAAGGCGAAGTTGTAGATTTGTAGATTATAGAGGGGAGTTTATGAGTAGATAGATAGACAACAGATGAAATATATTGCACAATCTTATGCCTGAGATTTTCTTGCGTCTAGATTATCTAACTTCAAAGTCTTCGCTTGTGATCCAAGGGGAAGCACCATAAGTTAGTTCTATGCTCTGGTTCTGGACCGCTCCGAAAGCTCCGGATGAATATCGGACCGGTGCGGCCGCCACTCTCTAAATTTCTCCAGATACCTTATCGACTTCAACTACATTGACGGTAAATGCGAATTGTCCAAGCTCAATAATATACAATTGTTCTTTAAACCACAGGCATGGCAAGCTTTCGTTCCCCTTCTTTGAGGCGCATGGTTTCTGGAGCAGCACCATACCTACGAACTTCGCAGAAAAGATGGGCGCAAGTGCATGATATTCGGTTTTTAGCCACCCAGCAATCAGATCGAGTTTTGGAGAAGTACAAGGAGAAGTTAGAGAAGAAGGCCAAAGAGTAAATTGATTTTCTGTCTTTCTATATGTGTAAGTATCCATACTAATACTTGAAATAGGGAAGGAGTGCGAGATGTCAATGAACTGAAAGAAGTATACAAGGAAAAGATCGATCACTTGAAGAAGAAAGCTACCATTCCAATTCCTCCTATAAACGCCCCTCCTACGCCTCCGCCATCACCATCGCCAACCTCTTCATCACCTTTCCCAGCAGCTCCACCAGCACCCCAGATTCCGACCGCAAAGACATCCTCAAATACAGGGCTCAAAACCCTCTCTTCATATCTTGATGTCGAAAAGACACGCGCTCTTTCCCGAAAAGAAATCGAAGCTATCTGGCGACTTCGCCATGTTAACGATGCGCAGTCACTCTGCGCAGTCATTCCTCTCGATGCGTATAAAGCCATTGAAGCCACTGCAAAGAAACATCCTCATTTCATCTTACCCCTCCCCAAGGAGGGGCAAGGTGCAGAAATCCATTTCCTGCAATGGACTTTCCCCGCAGAGAATACGGTAACGGTCCTGTTTACCCACTTAGCTGAGTATAAATTGCGCGGAGAGTTCAGTCAACCACATACCACTATTACTCATCATCTGGAACTAGCAGATGAGAAAGAGGTTGTCTTACTGCAGGGGCAAGTGGTCGAGGGACGAGGTGTAAGTGTTGATGAAGCGAAATGGTTGGTGATGTGTCTGCAAAAGTTCTATGGTATCCCAGGGGAAAACCAAGAGAGGCGGAAACTCTTGGAGCAGTTTGGACGAGGGGATCCAAACTTCAAAATTGAGACGCTTGTCGAGGAAGCCGAGAAGATCATCTAGGTGATGAATCGCTTCGTACGGCATGCACAATATTCTGAAGCCAGATGTATTCTGCTTGGTGCACCCTAGGTGGTACTGTATGAATATAATGCCGTTCGTCTTTTGTTAAGACTTTCTTGTTCACAGAAATGGTCCTAGAGGTAGAAAGCCTTGCTGAGGATGTTCGACTCTACGTAGAGGGCTGCCTTTGTTTCCACACTTTGTGGTCAGCACACGTTTTGTGGAGCTTTCAGGTCGATGGAAGTATCCACAATAATAACCCAGTGTGTGTTCGCGTATCTGCGAAGGTGGCCACATCTCACGATGCATATCATGTACTATATTCCTATGGTATTCTGCCAGGGCTTTATATAGACAAGTAGACGTTGTAGCATATGATTTTACAAGGGGATTACTTATTTGCAGCCTCAAAAGCATCAAAATCTCGTTCCTATCTTTGGAGGCTGGATGCTAGGGACATGCAGTAGAGGAGTTTAAATCAAGTCCAAGGGTATCAATGATGACTCTGATGAGACAAAGCCAATACTATTGATACCTAAAAACAGTTGGATGCAAATACATGATTCTATTCGACAGCCTACGGTTCACTCTGTTCCTATAACAAGATGAGAATGTTGTATGTTCTCATCTAGCATGTCGTTGGTACATACCATGGTCTCACATTCATGTCCCATCAGACTTAGACCAGACATTTTTTTTGGCTGGGTTTTCATTATTACGCTGTCTAAACAGAGTCCATGGGTTTTCGTCGAATTGTGCATGACGATATACAGAGAATAGCTGATCAAGTCCGGATAAACCGAGCCTTTTCTCGCCCTTATCCAAAACAAACAGTCCAGGACGCTTATGGTTCCTGCTCACCACTACCATCATAATCCAAGTACGCACACTGAAACAACGCACTCTTAGTGTGCTTTCTATTAGTCCGAGTCCTCGACCTTTATTTGCGGTTCCCCCTCTCCAACATCAACTTTTACTCGTGGTTCCTCCCTCTCAACCTCTCCTTGCGGTTCCTGCCCCACCTCATCACAGCGAGGTTCACCCTCACCATGCACATGAAAATCACAAAGCGTAAACGTCGATCTAAATGCCTCCTCTCTCGTAGCCTGCGGATCCCAAGTATGCAACCCATGATACGAAATCACTACAAAGATATCCCGAAAGAGCTCCGGACAAATATCAAAGAGCTTAGCGTACGCCTGCGTCCACCGAAGATTCCCAACCATCTGCCGCATGGTAAACGCAATGCCAGCTGCTACGTACCAGCGCAGTTTGCTCCCGGGCTGCGTGTTCCCGCAAATCTCAATCATGGCGGCAAGCCTGAATGTAATGCTGTTCTGTAAGTGGAATTTGATGATGTCGTCCATGATCGCGTGCATTAGCGAGGGGATGCCGATCTTCTCCGCGAAATAGTAAAGCTGCAGGACCAGTGCGGTCGCATCAGCAACGCTAGGGGGTCGTCTGATGTACAGGAAGTGAAGAAATGCGTCAATAGTGTCGGGGCTCACGCCGCGGAAGGATATTGTACGTGGTCGGCCCGTTTCTTCCGAGGGCCGTTGTCTCTCGAGGATGTGCATGAAGAACGGTGAGCATCTGCATAACAGCTCTTCGTGGACGAAAAACGATGTCCGCCATCGACCTGCGTGGATTTCGGCGACGGGGCCGAGATTTATATGGCTGCTGTTTTTTGCGTTTAGTACGAGCGGTTGGAAGGTTGGCGTGGGGTTTATGTGATAGTGGAGGATGTATACTTACAGCCCTGCAGCCATTCTGACTGCCTGTCTGAGAGTTGATGCGTAATTAATATTTAAAAATCGTATATGGGTGTCTTAGATTGTGTCTTGATGTTAGTCTAGACGGGTTCGTCTTCCCACATCGTGCTCTGTGGGTTGTCACATCAACTTGCAAGAAGAAGGAAAGATGGACCTCAAGAATTACTGCTTGCAAGGTCGTTCTTTCCTTATTGCCGATTGTCTTGGACAAAGCACACACCATGTAGTGGAGTATACACTACTTTATCAACCACCTGTCAGCCCTAAACATTTCTACACAGATTCGAGGTTAGGATTCTTACTTAAGTCATCATGAAAATCCATCTCCTTTTCATCCGAGCATAGATTTGCTAAAGATCCCCCTTCGTTGGCCAGCAGACACACCAGCGAGCCTGCGCAGCTTTACTTTCCTTGACCGTAGAATCATACATATATGAGCTCTGTTTGGCGCGGCTCGCAGGTTAAGTGCTTTGCAGTTTGGTGTTTGGTTGGTATGTATGAGGTCGATCACTTCGCTCATCAATCATTCTGCCTTGATCTTCTCTTCGCAAAGGTATACCCTCAAGGGTACCTCGATGAAGTGTTCGCATCGCATCCGACACACGCCAGGAACCCGTGCAAGTGATGTAGTGGTACATTTGTTGGGGGGGCTCATAAAGCGGGTTTCTCGGGATTCCGTTGTAGTGAAGTTGATGTCTTTTTGTGTTGATATGTTTCTTGTCCGTGTCTTTCTTGCAGATATCTGCTAGCATTTTTGTTCGTCCTCTTTTTCGCAAATCCATTTCCAAGCATATAAAATGCTGATTCGAAGGGAGACCTAAGCTTCGAAGTTAGTCAGCTCCCTTGCCACTAGCAAGTTATAGACGACAGGCTACTACTTAGTAGTGATAGGGTTATTCTTTGGCTCTGTGAATCCTTCGGGCAAGCAATATTTCGGGTGAGCTGCAACAGCAGATGGAAGTGAAAATCAAGAAACACACATCGAACTGGCAGAACGTTGACGATCTTGAAACCTCTGCGATGCGGAACTCTATCGGTCAAATCCGAATCATGAAATTCTACATCTTGATATCACCTCCTTCTCCAATATTTCACATCTTTCAGTCCATGAAACGAGAATTGGCATACACATAAGGAAGTTACAATCGAAAATGTGAAAAATGAATAGTTATCATGAGTATTAGAGAAGGCAACTGGCCATTGAATACAGGCATCGTTGTTCCGCCAATATACCCTTCATGAACTCTTCCAAAATAATCACGTTTTGCAGCACCAAAAGCTCTCGCAAACCCCTTGATATCCTGAATGCAATCCCAGAAATGAAGACATCGTGGCCCCCCCCCCCTAAGCCCATAACTCTTCCTTCGACTATAGTCTTCTTTCAAACACTTCCTTTCACTGACCGTCAAGAAGGTGACAACCGTGAACTTCAAACGAGTCTTCAGTTGCGTCACCCTGGGGGTGTACATGAAACTGGCAAGGATGAACACCAAGTGTTCTTCTTGTAGGTGAGGTAGATTCAGCCTCCGAAGAATCCGTGAGGTCCGCACGCGCAGCCATCTCTTGGAATGATTCTCGAATTCGCGGGTCTGGATTGCGCTTTATAGTTGAAACCATGTAGTTTTTGAACTCATCGAAAAAGTCATCACTGGTGCGTATGAGTAACTTGAAGCTCGAATCGTCCAGGTTCGGATCGGCGATTGCGTAAAGAGTCGTAGCCACGCATAGTTTTCTCAAAAGCGAAGTCTTCTCCGCATGCTCATAAATATTCTTGACAAGCGGCGCGGAGAGAACTGTACCCGTCATAACCAGACCATCCTGTATTTTATCCATTATCTTGTTCAGAAACACAGAGTCCATCTCGAAGATTTCGGCAAAGACGTAGAGTTGACACAAATCGTTAAGACGAGCGCCCTGTTGGATGGGAGTGAGGTTCTGTGTTACGCCTGGAACTACCTGCTTGTACAAGTATTCCGTGAACAGCTTAAAGACGGCAGGACAGGTGTCATGGATTTTGTAGACGGCGGAGGGGCGACTTTTGCTAGACTGGACCATCTTTGCGAAACGACGAGAGGATGAGGCAAGAAGGACTTTATGAATTGAGAAAACAGCCACATCATTTTGCTGGCCTGGATCACTTGCGCCAACTTTTAATGTGATGATTTCACATCCCATATGACTATGAATCTTTTTAGATTGACGGTCAATGTGAGGAGGTTGGTATGTTCCTATACTTACTCACCAAGCAAGACCTCTGGCTTCGTCTCAACTCTAGTGAGCTGCGTGTCGATGTTCTTCTTGGACGCAACTTGATTATGTAGATTGAGGTTGTTGGTATGGTCGATGCTGTTGCTGTTCGTATGGTCTTCAAGGGATCCATGCTATCGCTTGTTGTGTCAATGTACGGTTCGTCTATCGCAGCTGAACTGAACACTTACCTGATTCATCTTGTCGTTGGCTTTTGAAGAAAAGCTGTGAGTTCAGTATTTTACAAGATTAAACGCAGAAACAGCTAATAACAAGAATTGAATCGCTATTTGTGCAGACCTGTTGATCAAAGAAAAGAGATATGATGACTGGGGGAAGCGTGAAAAAGATTTCGTTATGGTCGATGCTTGAAAATTGGAAGAGAGGAGAAAGGAGAAGCATATTGGTGGCCAAGCGAGGTCGAGGACAACGAGGAAGACTTTCCTATTCGTGCACTAGCCTTATTCCGAGAGTGAATTGATACATTTGTAGTGAAGCTCTAGGATTTAAAATCTCGGATATAACTGTCAACCATTGAGAGTCATTAAACAAGACCATATTCACTATACCAGGAGAAATCACAATAAATTTGTCGATAAATAATAACACAGATGGTCTATCTAGCAGTCACCTGTTGCATATGAGCAGCTAGAAACTCATCAGCAAGAATAAGGCAAACGAAACAGTTTTCCGGTAGAGCTTGTGGGATTCTGGATCGGAAATCATTGGAGCTGTGCAGCCGCAGAGATAAGTGATGCCCTAGACATTGTCCTTTGTCTGATCTATGCTGAAATCTAGTGCAGAACCACCGAGTGCCATTTGTGCTTTTGGAATGCTTTTCCATAGATCATAGGTAGAGGGAAGAGAGAGGAGCAACACTTATATCCACATGAGGTCGTTTCGTTTCAACTGCAGTCAAAACAGTGATAAATCTTGGAGCCCAACACCATTATTCGACTTTAAAGAATCCGGAGATCTCGGTTGACTTAACTTCAACCTCATCATATCAAACGATATCGTCCATGAATCAGGATCCTATTTTCTGTCATTATTACCAACCTGTGGGATTCGCACTACAGATTTCCACTGATGGCGATCTGCTTATCACAGCCTGTTCAAGGTAGTGTTTGATAATGACTATATTGCGTGATAATGTGGACCGTGGTCAATGTTTCTTGCACAGTTACAACGTGTGGCCAGCGGTGTTGTACTTTCACGAGGCAGGAAGTCGGGCCAGACGTGACGGAACCCCTATCTCATATGATGCACAACACAGCCACCATCTATGTTTTACGTAATAACCTTATATATCCAGCAGCATCCCGCATACGTTAGCCAACAGGTAATCCTTTCAAACGACTCTCGCGACATCGAGAACAAGTTATCCCTTTGGGAAAGAGCTACGACCAACATGAGCAACTTGAACTCATCAAATCTGGCGTCCAGGCTGATATCTGCTGAAATTTTCAAACGACCGGTCCCATCTGCTTCCCGATCCGGATCGGAGTGCATTTCTGAAGGCATGTACAAAAGCAGAACCAGACGATGGGCGCCTCCAGACTGTTCTCAGTCGCTGTTTCTCCACGTGGAAAACAAGTTTGATGGCCGACGAACTAAGTAGACTTCAAATACTGGCTACATGCGAGCAAATACGAGATTACGTTAGAGTCGTATGTGTCGAGGATGACTTTGACGAATTCGAGGAAACATATCCTTCCGAATCCGACGTCATCTGGCCACAGGATGAAGACGGACAGGTTGTTGCTGAAGCACTCGGCGTAGGACTCCTCAAGTCTATGCTTGCGGCCAAACAGCTTCGTCCGATAGGCTCGAGATCAGGGATAAGCGCACCACACGCGCGCCTTCGAATCCAGATACCGCAGAGCTCCTCGCTCGCAGCATCTTGGATGAGGCTGACCTCGCATTCAAGGCGTCCAGTGTGCGAAAGGATGATTCACCTATAACAACCATCATCATTGCTGAGCTGTCCCCTGAACACCAGGGCCGGGGCACGGGGGTTTCTATCTCGCGAAAAGCGGATTTATGCCTCACCCTGAACCTAAACTCGTATTGGGCCGACCAAATTCTCTTCCATGCACCAGCGCTCAAAGAGCTCTCACTCAAGTTCTGGAAGCCTTCTGACATGCGGGCCACCACTCCATTAATCTATGGCAACCGGCCCTTACCACAACTAGAGAAGCTGGAGCTCTCTAGTGCCAATGTCTCCATCGAAAGTATCATGGCAATCCTGAGAAACTCAGAGCAGAGTCTGACGGGCATATCATTCTGTCTATTGTCACTTGTCAATAAATCAACTTGGTCGGAGCTGCTGACCCGTATTACGAATGACTTTCCTTGCTTGACTTGGTTCAAATTTAGGAACATCTCAGAATACGATGGTAGATTTGCCAAGGTGACTTTCCCTGGTCTTGGAAATGATTCGGTAATCGGAGAGCCTTACAGGAGCGGACTTGAACTAGTGCAGAGAGGCCCTACGGGTAATAGGCGTATCCCTGGGGTCGAGTATGGAGGACCTGATGCGAATCATGTGCTTAGGATTGTTACTGGACGATTGGTGGCTGCATTTGGCCATTAATGAATAGGATCATTTTATAAATAGCATGTATCTCTCCATAGATAGAAACAAGAAACTTGCAAGAATGACACTGCGGATGGCTGGTCTTCAGTTGTGTCCTCCAGCTGTGATTAAATCCTCCCTATTTAGCAATACTTAAGGTCCAGGATTTGGAAAAGACCGAGCCTCAAGGAGCCAGACTTGCGATACTGGCAGCTCTACCTCAAGCAATTCTTGGGGCGTGAGGCACAGTAATAAATCCAGTAAGCATTACAAAATGTCCAGAGTTCACTTCTGTGCAGTATAGAATATAATGAGAGGAAATTTTGGTCTTGCTGGTTTTCGCTTAGTTGATCGTATAAATCGGTTGGTTAGTGAAGCTTACCAAAGTCTATTTTGGCTTAAAAAACATGATTGTATATGCAGATATGATGGCGCTCATTCGTACCGAGCTGGATCTCGCATGTACATCTGACCTCCGAAGCCATGGACCTGGAGCAGGTTCCTGATGTTCACTAACTAGGACAGCCGTGTCATACTTCTCAGAGCATGATATCCGTTTGCTTTAGAATGTCAAGGTTTGAAAACTTTTGCAAGGCTGTTGCAGTGAATATAAAATAAAAGCATACCTTCACCCAAAACGCTAGGCGAGAAGGTAGACGACAAGGTAGACGACAAGGTAGACGACTTACGAGACAAACAATCTCGTCACTTTCAAATCAATCCCTCCGCATTGCAGGAACTTTTATACTTCGCATGAACAAGCCTGAACGCCGCCACCTATCCGCAAATTCGAGAACGTTTGAACTGCCGCATTAACAGCCGCCAGTTCAGGCGATACGCTCGATCGTCGACGTGTGAAAACAATCCAATAACGCCAAGACTCGTCAGCAACCATGGCCACACAGTTACAAGCCCCAGGCAAAGAATTTGTAGAGTATGCCAAAACCAAACCATTGACTTCAAGCCGTTCTAAATGCTAACAATATTGAGTAGAAGCCTAGGAGACGAGACTGTCAAATTGATCGTCGGCAAGAAGCGCAAGGAGTTCACTGTGCACAAACAACTGCTATGCGAATCATGCGGCTACTTTCGGCGCGCGTTCGACGGCTCGTTTAAGGAAGGCCAGGAAGGGAAAATGTATCTAGAAGAGGAGAGCGCAGGAGCCGTTGCAATCTTTGTCGAATGGCTTTACCGATCGCGGATTCGGCCTACCACACATCTTAGGTACCTTCACGATCTGTTCAAGCTATATGTGATGGCCGAGAAGATATGTCTGGATGAGTTGGCAGACAGGGTTATCGATGCTATCATCCGCTCCTTCTATGACAAGCTCCACTACTACCATCTGACGCTAGAGATGTCCAGCTACCTGTGGGGAAAAACCAGAAAGGGATCTCCTATGAGGAAATTCATCGTAGAGGCCATAGGACACGGTTACTACGACGAAATTGGTTGCAAGACTAGAGATCCGGAGAATAGCAAACACGATTTGAAATGCCTTTGGCCGATCTGCAAGAAGCATAAAGACTTCTTCGTGATGTTCCTTGCAAACTTCCGTGGATCCATCATGATTCGTGATTCGAACGGAGAGTGGATTTTGGAGGAGACACGGTACTCTCCATCCAAGTCATGCCGCGATAGCGCAGAGAAAATTTGCCAATTTCATTGCCACGAAGAGGGCTACAAGTGTGCTGCTATAACAGAAAAGATTAGATATCAAGTTGAAGAATATTGGGACACGGGGGTCGGAAGTGACTTTTTCCATGATCTTCCTGAGGCGAGGGACCAATTTGGTGTTGAAGTGGAGGCCTAACTCTGGGACGAGGGATGAACCAAAAATAATACCAGCTCTGGGGTCACAGTGTATCATAGCGGAATTTCAGATCCAACTTATAGCCCCGAAAAATTGCATCTTCATACCGGCGGCACTTGCCAATCAATCTTAACACATACATATACACAATATGCCTTATCAACAAGACCCATCTCATCTCATCTTATCTCATGCTCTGCCAGCATCACGGCCCAAACACATTCATTACAGGTTTCGCACTGCATCACCACCACATCACACAACTCTCACTCTATATGCATGCAAGTCTCAAGCCACATGCAAGCACACACACACACATAAGAAGCACCTCACTCACTCAACAAAATCAAACCATCAAAGTAGAATATCATAGAAAATAAACTACCTCCCAACCCCTCTTCGATCCCCTCCCCTATTCCTTCCCTCATTCCTCCCCTTCCCACCCCCTCAACAAGAAAAAGTACCAAAAACAAAAAAACAAACCCATAACTCCATAACACGCCAACCCCAATTTCCATCTATAATATCCCTATTCTTCCAATGGTCAATTGTCGTCATATCTCATATCTTTGCTTTGTGTCTGATGTGTATGCGCGCCCTCTCGCTCGCTTCTGCCACCGTCGGTCCTGCCTGCTTCTCATTTCCGGCTTCTCATATCCATCTTTCAATCCCCAATCCCCAATCATGCATACTTGCTCGTCTGAACCTCAAGTTCAGCTTCCACTCCAGCGCTACCGCCCGCTCGTACCAAACTCGCCTGCGTCCTTCTCCATATGTGTGATATACGCATCAGCTCCCACATCAATCGTCTTCACCTTCTAGCTCATGAAAGAACGAAACAAACGAGCTAACAAAAATAGAAGAGGAAAGTATGCGAGGTCTAAAAATAATTCCCTGATTGGCCTATGATGTCGTATTTGAAAATTCCAATTGGCGAAAAACAAAAAGGTGTGAAAAAAGAATGATCGCTAAAATTCAAGCAATAGTATAGTTGTTCGCGAATGGTATGGTATTAGTTAGGAGAGACATGATGGTGAAAAAAGAGAAGAGGGTATCATTTATGGCGTTTCTCCGGTCCATTTCTCAGCACGGAGATGTAGTAAATGAAGTAGTAGTAATGACTCTTAATGTCAAACCTCGCAAGCAAGGAAGTAGGAGGAAAAGTCTTTATGGTTTGGAAGCTCTCGAAAAAAAAGGAAAGTGAGCCGCGCGCCAGTACCGTCCCCATCCATCCCTAGATAAACCACTGCCAAAGGAGAAATGTTTGAATGTCCTGTACATGTAGCAAACATCGACAATAGAATTATTTCAAGGCGCTGCCCCTGGTGTATATGTCATATCTTTTGCCCCACTTCCTTGCCGCTGGGCGATGACCTCTCGAGCATAGAACTCGACGAGCATTGTTCCATAAGCTTCTAACTCCTCAACAGGGACGGACAACCGGAAGTCATTAAGAAGTAGAAATTGAAGTTCCAGATGGTTCAACTCCGCTAATGGTAATCCGCCGACCTAAGGAAATTAGCGATGGAGGAAATGGAAGAGTGTACAGCATGAACATACCTTAGCATATCTGGAGTTGGTATAAAATACATCAGAGAAGAACTTGCTCGCGCAGGTAACTCCGGCTATCACTAGTCGATGGATATTAAAACTGTCAACCACAAAGAAGTGGGACAGAGGGAACTGAGACAAGCCGGGTTCAGGCGTTGGCGCATGTGTGTACTGAGCATTATCAAGTTCCGACTTGATCTCTGGGACACTTCTGGACCCCGGTGGGCTATCGGCTAGATCTGAACCGCTTGCAGAATAGCTGGTGGAGGGTCGAGAATCATCTTGGTCCATGGGATCCTTGTTCATGGCCTGCATAGGTGCTGCGTTGACCCTTTCTGTCATTCTGTCAAAGTATACCAACAGACTCAAGAATACCTCGTAAGTTGTTGGGCAGTATTTGTGTATTCGCGTCAAGTAACTCAGAATCGTGATGCTGGGCACATTCTTGCCATGAAATGCTAACACACTGGATGAAAGGCCAGTTAAGTTTGATGTATTCTCTGCGGAGGGCATTGGCCTTTGTAAATTTTCGTGTTGCCTGTCGTTAGTTGTCGTAATCTTGGTCAACAGCCCAGCAACCATTTCAATAATATCTGTGATAGGCATCCCACTGATCTCATACTTCAAGGCTGGATCATCTGCCGTACGCGGCCGTCCAGATTGGCCTCTGAATGAAAGGAATTCCTCTGTAGCGAAGCTTTGAATATGTTCGAGGTCTCGGACTTTGATCGTGTTGCCACCATATTTCTGGACATCGTCAAGAGATCGTACGGACCGCGGGACGCCTCCAGTCTCCGAGGCCGAAGAAGTAGTGCGGCCTGGTATCGTCTTGGACATTGAGCTGGTGCTCTGTGTATGTGCATGTTCCGATCGGCCGTACGGCGCCGAAGATTGGGGAAAGTTCTGTTGACTTGTAAACGGTTGTTTGGTATATGATTCTGCACTCGGGCTCGAGCTATTCGGCGGTGATATTGGTGCCGATTTTACTCTTGTGCTTCGCTCCACATCGTGAGAAGCGCCATATTTTGCGCGTGTGTTCGCGTTCGAAGGAGGGGTATCAGTGTCTACTGATGTGGGGTGAGGTTTCGGACTCGGCGAGCGTTCGACTTTCGATCGTGACGGTTGTCGATAGGGTGATTCCTCTGGAGATCGCTGATGGCCTGGACCGGCTACCATTGTATGGCTATGGAAGCGCGATGAATCTGACACAAAATCAATCACCGCAGCCATATCAGCCTACAGTAAGTGTGAAAGTGTCGAGAAAACCTGATGGTTCGTCACGATTAGCTTTTTTCCGCTAAATTTATGATGGCTGGAACAGTGTGGAGACATGAGAGAGCACGTTAATGACTAGGAGGTCTTGTAATCTGTAGGCGCCAACTGATGCCTTGCTGATGGTAAGGGATGGCAAGGGATGGCAAGGTCCAAGTCTTATCGTGAGATTTGCGTCGGTGTTTTGAGGCTCGGAAGGGGACGATAAAAGATTGAAAGGGATAGAACACCCAAGTCAATATTTTCTCTTGCAAGCCAACAGAATCTATATCCTGGCAAGACCTCCAGCGTTTGAGCCTGATTTGGATTGCGACAAGGCCATGTTTTGTTGACTGGCTACCATAGGTTGGAGATGATAAATGATGGCGCGCGATTTTACGAACATTTCGTGTGGGGGGTCGAAAGCGTACAGTTATGCGTACCAAGATATACCCAAATGCACCATGTCGGCACAGGCTTTCTGAGAGGGAGAGAGCTTACCTGTAAACATTCCTAGTTGGGGAAGTTGAATAAAGTTAGGAGATCACGGTTACTGGATTTGTATCCGTGGTCCGTAATCCGATTCCGTATTGCTGGAACAGAGAGCAAAGGGTAGCTTGCGTGGGTTTTTTTTTTTTTCGTTTATCTGGCTGGGTCTGGGCGGAGACTGGGTTGTTGTGTGCCTTTGGTTTGATGCGAGCGGCTCGGAGTAGGGGATCGTGAGAAAGCTGGGTTGAGATGGATTGTTGGAGCCTTTCGGGACGATGTAGGCCAAAAATGGAGGTTAATGTAGGTAGGACGAGGTATGAGGAGAAGATGGGAGCTTCAAGGTTCACCAGGTTGCTTGTTCTAACGGAAGTAAGGTTGTTTGAAGTTTGGAACCGAAGGAGTGCGCTCTCCCAGACACTGACTGTACAATGAACAAATGGCAAAGGCAGAAAGCAGGCGCAGTCCCGAAATTCACTGGATGAGGAGGAGGGAAGTGAGTGCCTATGACGAAGCCCGAGAACCCTGGATTTTGGTGGCACTGCCAAAGAACGAATGAAATTGAAGCGATTCACGGATGCACAGCAACGAGGCACTTTAAAGTGGATGGTTTTGTTGATCTTACTCTACAAGGCACGAAGCACGAAGCACGAAGCATGAAGTACGAAGCACCAACCACCAACCACCAACCACCAACCACTTTGTAGCTCTACCGTAGCAAGATGAACACGGACACATGGAGAATACCAAACAAGTGCCCTACAACCCGACGTCGAGGGCAAAGTGTCATCCAAATGCACAAAATGGCCCGCTCACTCTACCGTAGTTCTATTGTTCAGGCCGCAAGCATGAGAGAAGAGACAAGAGCAAGAGACAAGAGCAAGAGACAAGAGAGAATACTAAGTCTCACCAGGCGCCAGGCGGACGCGGATGCGGACGCGGACGGGTAGATACTACTAGGTCGTGCGGAAGAAGTCAAGTCACGCCCGTTTTGGGAGGAGGAAGAAGGAAAAATGGATGGGAAAATGGGATGGCCTCGGTTTTGGCAGAAACTCAGACTCTCCCACCAACCAATGACCTTTAGCCATTCCACCACAATAAGGCCCAATAGCTTGGATGCATCGCACCATCTTCTTGTGCGCATGGATGCTATTTCGTAGTTCCCTCCTCCCTTACAAGTACTTTGCACCCACCCGCAGTCACGAAAATACATGATGAAAAGTCCTATATATAGACTTCCTACTAGACCTGACACTTGGACTTTGGGTACATCCCAGCAAAGGATACGTATCCCCAAAAAGAGCCGACACGCTTTTTCAATTCTCTACCCTTATTTATCATTCGGATCTGGAAAAAGGTTTGGGGAATATCTGCCGAAATGTTGTGATACTCTAGAAGCATCAAATCAGACTTCTAGAAGAATGTAACACAACCACCAGAAAAGCATCATCAGGACCACTCAGGTGAATCCTTCCGTTCTCAAACACACCACCTGTCAAGACATAAGAACAATAACTTATTGCTAGACAGCCCTTGTTGTCTTTGACCGCCGTAAAAGTTCCATGCAATAATTTCATTGCATCAAACTCCGTGGTATTATTGTCGGGTTCTATTCGTACATTTGTGGAACCGTCTATTGATGACGGACGGCATAGTTCGTGTCTGGTAGATACAGGTGCCTGTTCGCTCCCTTAGCCGTCAACACCACCATTCTGATAACACCTCCGGAACTCCCATCCCACTTAATAGCCTCTTGCAATGCACCCTTAACGAAATCGACGGCTTCAGCCTCTTCCATTCCCTCCTTCCAGTTAGCATCACAGTATCCGTAGATATATGTTGAACCAGATCCTCCAATAGCATACGATTGCTTGTGTAACGATCCTCCTAACGGTATCGAATAAACTTGACCTCCGTGTCGCTCGTCCCATCCAGCAATAATCAGTCCGGCGCTGCAGTTGGTCAGTACGAATAGCACCTTGACAAATAGATCTACTGCTTACCTCAATTGATCCTTGTTCGCATAGCAGAGCTCTTGGAACATGGCCGCAGCAGTTTGCGTTGTTGGTGTTCTTCCATTCATAACCCCATACATACCCAACTGGTAATGCACGATATCCGCAACAGCTTGAGTATCAGCTGCAGACCCTGATCGACAGCACCAAATTGTATCATGGACCTGCGTAAGCTTGTCTGTAACTCGATTTGCGATATATGCGCCCGTGGTAGTTCTACTGTCGGCACCTATTTATTGGAAGGTATTAGCACACGTCCTGTTTGTGGTTTTGGTAAATCCAAAAAACTGACCCAGAATCACACCATCCTTGAAGTTGACTGCCATGCTGTATAGCTGTTAGAATGATCGTCTGCTAACAGCATCGTCCCGTGGATATAAAGAGCGTCTTACATCGAAGTTCCTAAGCTACAAGCAATGATTAGAGAGGCCCAAAAAGCAGACGGCAGTTTTCTTACTTGACTTCTCCCTTCTTCAACCGATCCATATCAACGTGAATGCCATCTTCAAGCAACTTATGTTAGCTACAGCAGTAGTGGTGGCAGGATCGAAGTAATCAGTCACCTTCATTCAACATTCCTGTATTGCCGAACTCCATTTTGAAAGATTGACTATTGTCTTGGCGGGTAGCTGGTATCAGATGTAAAATAAACTTTTCAGATCGTTGCGCTCGTCGTTGGGGAAGATGTTACTGAATATGGAGCTTTGAAGCTCTCACAAGCAGGCAGACCTTAGACGCGAGGCAACGGCAAGCGCAAATCCGATTATGATTCAATCACGTGCTGATAACGATTTCAGCTAGTGGCGGCTGCTGCCTCTCCAGCTTCCCTCTTAGCTTCAACGATGTGCTATTTTTGACTACTTGGTCTCATAGTGTCTCTTTTCTGGTAGATGAGATAGAGCTGTTTTTTCTGAATTTCGGTAGTGGATCTACAACTAAACACAGGTCTACTATGATATATATACAATCTCAAAATCCATGAATATCACCAGTTGCTCCCAAATGTGTCCTTGAGCATGACTGAATGCTTTCAACACCATGCCCTACTTGCGCCATTCTCTGGGGTACCCGACCCCTAGTTCTACTTTCATATGTGTTCCCTGCTCTTCACTTGATGTCTCAACCTCCCCGCGTCAAACTAAACCCCAGTCATTAGCTTCAACAACTTAGATAAAAGACAAAAGCCCAGGCCTACCCTTCCTTATCCAATTCCAATGGCGTAAAGCCATCCTCGCCTTTTTTCGGTTTTCCGGGCTCCCCATCTTCCGCGCAGCCGCAGTCATAGAAATCACCAATCTTCGAGCAATCGAATATCTCCTTCTTCAACCTCTTGTTAACTTCATTATGAACATGGCAGGCCCATGCTGCGGCTGTAGACCTCGTAGCTACCTGTGGCGGAAACTTCTGCAACAACTTTTGGAAATGTCGCGCGCAATCTCCACAAGGATACAATCGCGCGAATAGATGAATGTAACTCTTCAGTGCAGAACTGTCTTCCTCTGTCGGCTTGTCAGGGAATTTCGCCATCATCGTGTGTAAGACTTTCCATGCTGCATGTCCGAGTTCCGCTCTAGTAAATGGTTAGCATAGACCCAAGAACGCGACTCATTTCCTTATTCACATACTTCAAAGTCGCATTTTCAAGCTTCGGTGCAGTGGCAGCTCCATGCAAAACAGCATCGTTCACAACTATAGGTGTTTTATCAAGCGGGAACTCGGAATCAGCGACGAAGTCTGACTGTCCTGCTCCCGGTGTCGAATGTCTTACTAGAAAGAAGAGAGTAATGCATACGAATGCCGCAGCCACGAAACCAAAATTTAGATGCTGTCGTCGAGGCATATCGGGTTGTGCATGGAGTTTGCAATAGCGTTTGTAATTCGGATTTTGATGATTACAGAAAGGATGCTGACTGTGCTGCTGCTTAGAAAGATACGAGATATGCGAAGTACCGGCGCGAAAGTATTTCCTTTCAAAGCAAGCAGCAAGCTGTTGGACCGAATGATTTCTACACACAATAGCCACAAAGAAGAAGCGAAAGAATCAAAAATTAAAGGAATGATTAGAGAACGAATATCCGGCCGGAAATCAAACCATCAGAAGGTTGGGTCATGAATAGCATGATCTTTCTCATGTAAATTGTCAAGATTCGCCAATGGAATAACTTAATAACGATGTTTCAGACGTCGGTTCCGGTGGAGCGATGTTTATGTAATCGTGGTGCTGACTCTCCTGCAGAGGATCCCTGCATTTATCCCTTCACGCCCTTCTGCCCCGCGTTCTCCGAGTTCGGAACTAGTTTAGAAAAAGTATCAGACCGTGCTAAAAATCATTAATCATCTCCGAGGCGACTCGTTGTCACCATAAAAAGTCTCCTGCATCTTCAGCATACCGCCTTAAGTGTCTGTCTTTACAGTCTCCAAGAAATACGAACCAAATTTTCCTTCACACTCAACGTTCAACATGACATTCCCTCCACCCCCTGTCAACACCATTGACTGGAATGATATTGGCTTCAGATTCCGTGAAGGTATACTACCCAACTACCCATGCTATAAATATTTCTATGTGCTTTCATGAACTAATGTTCTCTCTCTTGCAGTCAACGGTCATATCGAATCCCACTACAGCGTTAAAACAGGCGAATGGACCGCACCTGCTTTCATAACAGACCCTTACTTGCGTCTTCATGGAATGTCACCTGCACTCAACTACGGCCAGCAAGCATACGAGGGTATGAAAGCCTTCCGCGCACCAGGAGATAAAGAGATCACCCTCTTCCGTCCCAACAAGAACGCTGTACGATTGGCACATTCTGCCGAATTTGTTTCGATCCCTCCAGTTCCTGAAAAGGTCTTCATAGAGTGTGTACACGCAGCAGTTTCTTTGAACGCCGCATATGTACCTCCGCATGAGACCGGTGCGGCCTTGTACATTCGACCATTGGTTTTCGGATCAAGCCCTCAGTTGCCATTAAGCCCACCGGAGGAATACACGTTCTGCGTTTATGTCTTGCCAGTAGGAGTTTACCACGGTGTGCACCCTGTCAAGGCCTTGATTCTTGAGGAGTTCGATAGATCTGCTCCCCATGGAACTGGTAGTGCAAAAGTCGGAGGAAATTATGCCCCAGTACTGAGATGGAGTGATAAAGCTAGGAATGAGGGATATGGAATCACCCTACATTTGGACAGTCAGACCAGGAGCGAGATCGATGAGTTCTCCACGAGTGGATTCATTGGTGTCAAGAAAGATGGCGACAATGTCACTTTGGTTGTCCCGGACAGTAAGAATGTTATTGCTAGTGTAACTTCCGACAGTGTTTTGGAGATTGGAAAGAGCTTTGGCTGGAAGACAGAGGTTCGCTCGGTAAGACTTAAGCATCAAGGCATCCTGTTCCGGCTGATACTAATTTCGAATTTCGCAGATCAAATACGAAGAGCTCCCCTCGTTCAGCGAAGTCATGGCAGCTGGAACTGCTGCAGCTCTTGTCCCCATCCGATCTATAACCCGAAATTCCCGTTCCGAAGCCTTTTCATACATCTCCGAGGACTCCGAGGAGCCAGGCCCAATTTACAAAGAACTATTGAGCACACTCAAGGGCATTCAAGGGGGAAAGATCAAGGATACTTTTGGCTGGAACAAGAAGGTCGAACAGCTTGATCTTAAGAATTTCTCACCCCATGAGATAACAAATGGGTTCAACGGAAATGTAGACGAACTGCCCTAGATTGACTTAGGTATGACTATTGTGCATAGATATGACTGAACTTCCAATAAAAGCCTGGATCGGCGTTGTTGCACATTGTTATTGGATTTAGATTAGCATCTTATCCCAAACCTACTGTTGCCTGGCTTGATCTGCTCTAGCCAACAATGCTGGCTAAGGAAAGCAGATGAAACAGCTTCATGCTTGGAACAACTAAGGTTTAATCGCATCCCAAATCTATGTATGCATGATGACACCCCATAGAAGTATTCACCATAAATCCATGCCCAAACGCCGCGCGTAAACCGAACGCTATAAACATAAATCCAATAAACACAAATCAAGCTCAATCCCTCCTATCCCATCCTATTGCTTGCATCTAAAACATCAACCCCGCCACAAGCACCGCCAAACTGCCCATAACCCCCGCCACCACACCCTCCCTCCATTTCCCTTTTCCTCCCCTCCACCCAGCACAACCACTCGTCTTCCCAACCCCACTCTCCACAGTATCTCCCGCATTCCCCTTTGTCTGCTTCTTCACATTCCACCTAAAGAACCTCCCCTTATCATGTCCACTGCCCACAATATTGCCCCGGGGCCAATACTCGCACACGACGTACCATCCCGGCGTGCTGTTTTCTCCCTTGCACTCGGTCCGTCCGCATCCCACGCTCGAGGTGTTGGACCATACCAGTTGTGTGAAGTGTCCGGTTTCTTCGCTGAACCCAGGTTTGTCGTAGTTGTAGTGCAGGCGCTCGAGGCCCCAGGCGTCGACAGATGCGCTGGCGTTGAGGTAGCCGGCGGCGAGGTTTTCGCCGAGGGGTCCGCCCTAGGAGAGATGGTGTTAGGTTTTGGAAGTTTTAGGCTTATTTTGTATGGAGGAGGTGGAGAACGGTGGAAGAGATGTGGAACGTTAGGAATAAATGAAAGGGAGGAAAACATACGGAATGCTCGAAAACACAGCCACGCGACCAATTCCTCGCATAATCTGCAGAAGTGTCGTTCCAGATCAGATTCGAAACGTTGTGTTCGCTGCGGTAGAAGTTATGCGCCTTGAGCATGTCGGACTCGAATTCGGAGTCTGAGGTGTAGGAGGATGATGTGGGTTGCGGAGTTGCGGAGGCGGTGATGGTTTTAGTTGAGCCGGCTCTGGTGAAGGGTGTAAGGAGGAGGAAAAGTGATAAGGATGTGAGGGCGTGCATTTTGTGATTTGATGTCTTCAGTGTTTGAAGCTGGGTAGGTGGTTGCGAATACAAAGTCAAGAAAATGGACAAGAAAAATGGTGCAGTAAATCAGCTTCAAGACTCTTGAATTGTGATGTGATTGATATGATGTGTTGATATAGAAACAGAAACATGAGCACTTGGACAAATTGAATATATGTGAGATGAAGTCAGCGACGTCGACATCATTACCTGCCTGCACTTGCTGGTGTTTTGCCCGAACCCACCCAAAGAAAGTCGTTTCAACCCTGCTCGAACCCCAAAACAAAGAGGAACCATACACTAATTCCGCCCACCGTTTGCTAATCAACCCATGTCGATGCAACACATGGCTTCTGGGCACTCAAATCTACGGAAAAAGAGGGTTCTGTTGTGCTCTTGTTTCTTGATTGCGGGAGATTGGAAAATTGGTTGGTGGTTGAAGCTTCGGGGTCTGACAACCCCGGTACGGCATGACGTCGGGACCTAGCTACTGGATCGTGGGGGCCGAGGTCAATTTACGGTTAATCTGGTTGGATAGAATAGTCAAGGCTTCGGCCGCCTCCCCTAGCCGTTTTGAGAACCGCGCTACTCCCACACGCTACCGCTCGCGAACCCTTTTCAAGGATCTAGTTTCCGCTTCTTCTAGCTTGATCCCCACGTCGCCGCACCTACACGGATCACTAGCATGATCCCCACGTCGCCGCACCTACACGGATTAACTCTGCCTTGAGAGCTCGGATGCATCGATAACATCCTCGATCTCCCTCAAGCTATGATACTCCACCGATCCTGTATGAGAGCGCGTCCGGCAACACGGCAACTCTGCTCGCCATACGCACCGAAACAGTATATCAAATCATGATTCACGGCGAAGAACATGTGCCTAGGGCCTTTAGAGATGAAGGCGTGTCACCAATCACTATTCCAAATGCTCATGTTGAATGTACTGTTGCGGCATCATGCGCTGAGGATAGTTGGAGTTCAATATTATCGCCTAGAGTCGCGAGGCTCTTCTGGAGCCATTTCCACAGCAAAATTGTTGGTGCCTATTACTGAGCACAGAGAATCAGGTACCATCCACAATCTAAGAACAGCCAACCTAAGCTTTCGCGACAATGGGTTATTAATAGCCAAACTTCCTAAGTGCATGCCGAAACCTGATTTCGACGACGAGGAAAAAGTAGAGAAGAATTATCTTCCGGACGTGCACAGCTGTCTTCGTCGGACTCTAGGTGCGAAGTAGGTGTTTATCTTCGACTACATGATCAGGAAAAGTGAGCTTTCGTTTCCATACCAGCCTAAATCGAAGGACAACGCTCCTCAACCTGCATTATCTGCTCATATCGGTAAGCTGATGCTCCTAAACTTGATCTACAGGAGTTTGACCGGTCGGCAAAGATTACACTGAGGATGAAATCAAGGGCCGACTGCAAAATTATTTCAAAGAGAGAGAGAGCAGAGGAGTTTGGAAAACGATCGTTTCAGATCGTCAAGTAAGTTCATTTACCCATTTACGAGGACAGCTATTCACATATCTCAAGTGTATGGAAACCCCTCGAGGGTCCATTGAGAGACTATCCAATGGCCTACTGCGATGCGAAGACGTTGGATCCCAAGAACGATCTCTTAGCTGTCGATGAGGTATTCCCGACGGTTGCGAACGAAGTTTATCAGGTTCTGTATAATCCGAAACACAAATGGTATTATATTCCAGATCAGTTGGATTCAGAGGTCGCTATATTTGCGGGATATGATTCACGTCAAGGACAGGGGCTCTCGGTACCGCACTATTCCTTTGGTCTGGGAGATCCAAGTTCTACAGGGCCACGACAGAGTATTGAGGTGCGGGCTTTTGTTGTCTACGATGAATAAAGGAGATGGAGGTAGTTTAATTTAGCATGTCAATCTATACTGCAATTTTACTTTTAATGCACTATTGGATCCCATTAAACTTGTGCCCATTCTTACTTCTTCACGGCCTGAACAACAGCCAAACAGGGCCGTTCGAGGAACTCCTGCCAAAACTCTGGGTCCTTCTGTACCACTTCAGCACGCTCATACGGCACAACAGTAATATCAGTCAAACCAAACTTCTCATAAATCTCAGTCGACCCTGAGTATATAACTTCCAACGAAGAAGAGTCAAACTCAACAGGAGGCGTACAATGCAGCACACAATGATATTTCACACCGCCTGGAATCTCTTCCACCCGCGAACATGTAGCACCATACTTACCTTCCCTCATTATAGGACTCCACGGATCCGCATCTCGAACCCCAATGAACCGACCACCGGGCTTCAGATACGTGACGATATTGCGAAACATACCTTCCAGAACCTCCACGGTGTCGGCAAAACTAAAGATCCAGTTCCCCATCACGATGTCGTATCCGTTTTCTGGAAGCGAGAGATGAGAAAGCGGTTTGGAGACGTCGGCTTCGAAGAAACGGATGACATTTTTGCGTTTGAGGCTGTCTTCAGTTTCTTGCCCGGTCTTGAGCATTCCGGGGGAGATGTCTACGAGGTCGACGGCGGTGGCTCCTAGGTCAATCGCTTGCCGAGCGTGAAGGCCAGTACCACCGCCTAGATCGAGGATCCTAGAGGCTGGTTAGATAGATGTCTTTAGTAGTGTAGAGCGGGTGGGGGATGAACTTTCTCCTGGGCTAGGATAGAAAGTTTGAGGAAGATATAAGAACTTAGGTGATTTACCTAAGACCAGTGCAATCTCCGAGTGCTGTTTCGATGAGCTGGCTTTCGATCTGGCCGGCAGGGAGTAAGGAATAATCATTATAGGCGGCTGCAGACTTGTCGTAATCTTTCTTAACTTGTTCGGAGACCGACATTGAGGCTTCGTTCGTCAATTGTATGCTATGGCTATGCAGTTGTCTCCAGGTTGGAAGACGTTGTTATACATTAGATGCAACCCGTGAGTCATCTGCATGGTATCTCAGTAACACCTAACGTGATTAGCCTAATAAATCTTACACATTTTCCATGTCGTGCCCCGCTGTCACATGGCTATCTAGCGATGTAGTACAGGAAGAACTCTTGGTCCAAGCACTTGTTCGAGACAACATCGTCGACTAAGATAGCCCGAAGAGCATACTGAAATGGACGAGTATAACGAAATAGAAAAATACTTTGATCTCAGCGATCCATTTCAACTTGTATCATGTTTATCAATCTCAGTGCCACATGCTAACGTGGCTCTAGGGCTATCTCGTTCACAATTCTTACTCCTAAAGTACCACAACTTTTGACAGATGATAATTTCATTACCTTAGTAAGTTAGTAGACGGTCATCTACCCATCTCCACTTCGCTGTATGTTTAACCTTTGGTTCTCTTATCCTGTTATCTCTTAGTGAACTGCTTGAACGAACGTCGCCGTGCATATATTTCGTTGTTCTCTCTATTTTCTTCTATGTTAGCATCAATTATCCTATACGGATGATCTTTTGGCTGACCATGGCCCATGGGCATGGATACCTATTCGCTGGGAGACGACTATGCGGCTGATTGTACGAGACTCTAACAGCACTGGAAAGTAATAAGTGTATGGAACATGCATCATCAGTACTTACTCACACACATTGCACTCGACTGAAATATGTGCACAGTAACTGCAGCCTCAGAAGCCTCAGAAGTCGAGGGACATACTGTAGTCTGTAACAGTCAAGAACAAAATACTTCGTCGTTCCAATTATCACCAGTCCACAATATGGCCAACTTTAATTAAACGTCTTGGGGCTGCATTTATCCCGCAAGCCTTCGAGGGAGATTTATTGGTGCTTTGTTGCGGAAACTTGCGCAGTTATGCTCAGCCAAGAAACAAACTTGTCCTGGCTCAAGACGTGCTCACTTATCCAGGACAGCTCCTGCTCTTGCCATATTCACAATGGGGAGGATAAGTCATCAGTATTTTCAGAGGAAAATATGGTTGAATAAACCTAAAAGGGGCGTTCTTACCAGTAATTATATTCTCCATCTGTAAAAGCATCTCTAAAAGCATTCACGGTAGGACAAACGAATAGAAACATTCTCATAAAAGTGCAGACTTCGATTTTTGGGCGCTGCAATGAGACGCCATATCCCCAGTCTAAGCCGCAAATACTCATGTTGTGAGATCTCCCAATTCCTAACCAACTCTCAGTCGACATAAGGGAACAAAAGTTTCTGTAGCTCAACAGCCGATTGTTCCTCAGTGCGTACCAACTTCAAGAGCCTGACACAGCAGCACGCCATCATGAAGCTACCTCTCCTCTACTCCATCTTGCTGTTCGTCAACTCTGCCCTCGCCCATCTCCAAGATCCCCACTTCCCAGGCTACGGATTCCACTGGTATGACCCCGTCTGCGGATATGCTTGTTACAAAGCGCTCTCCCATGCCTCACTATCTTGTTCCACGGGAGCTACCACATCCATCTCATGCCAGGGCAGTGACTCCGCCTTTCTAACTACGTTAGAATACTGCATGAGCACGAGATGCGACTCCGATAACGTGCTGGTCTGGAAGAGAGAGCAATTTTGGGCTACGACGTTGATGGTTATGGATGGGGGTATGAGTATGGGTGATATGGATATGGATATGAATATGGGTGATAGGTCTGGCTTGCCTAAATGGGATTATGGTGAAGCGCTCCTAAGAGTGACAGAAAGGCCTACGGTTGAGTTTAACGCTAGTTCAGAGAGTACCTTGAATCAGACTGTGTTGGTTAGTAAGGCGGATTACGAGATTCAGGGGAAGTTCATGGTTCTGTTCGACTATCTGGAGTCGCTACAACCGAGATATTCGTAAGTAAAGTTTGAGTTTCGGAGTACTTGACACGACAGCTGATGAGAACTTAGGTTCGTCCTTCTTGCCACTGGATTTGGCACCCCCCTATTCTTTACCCTCCTTGGCCATCTCCCTTTCATGACTGGTATCCTTGATAAGATCAAACCATATCTGGTCTACCCTTCAATCCTAGGCACGTACAATGTCCGTCCTTTACCCGGATATCTAGGCAATGTTTCCACCATCGGACAAGCGCTATACATAGCCATGTTCTTCCCCCTCAACCTCATTCTATGCTCAGTCAACTACTCGCACGCGCAGCCGCATCCGTGGGGCTACACGCCCAAAGACGAGATGCTCTCTTACATAGGCTATAGAACCGGGCATATTGCATATGCCCTCCTCCCACTTCTCATTCTCTTCTCCTCACGCAACAACTTCCTCCTCTGGATCACGAACTGGTCATACTCGACATATCTCCTCCTGCACCGCTGGGTCGCACGTATCTTCGCCGTCCAAGCCATTGTTCACAGCGTAACCCTGCTGGTGGCGTACAAAGGGTCAGGCGGCTACACAACCGAATCCAAGATGCCGTACTGGCTATGGGGCATCGTAGCTACGGTCCTCATCTAGGCCATGATTGTCCTCAGTAACCTCTATTTCCGGCATCTCTCCTACGAATTCTTCCTCATCCTTCATATTCTCTTCGCCATCTTCGTCATCGTCGGCTGCTGGTACCACGTTGTACTAAGATGGGGGATGAACTTCTACGACAATTGGCTGTACGCTGCCTGCGCTGTATGGTTCTTCGACCGTCTAGTACGCATGCTCCGTGTAGCCAAGAACGGGGTCCGCGGTGCTGTGGTCACAGAAATAGGTCCCGACCATGTGCGCGACGATATTCCGGGTTTGCGTTGGGATAGTAAACCGGGTTATATAGGGTTTGCGTATTTTCCGGGGTTGAATCCTCTTCGACCATGGGAAAACCATCCATTTTCCATCAACGCGACGTCGCTATTTCGCAGCTACAGACCCACGCCTGTGTATGATTCTCCGTCAATAGCAGTCTCCTCCAACGATGCCGATAATGAGGAAAAACCGTCAGGAAGGGTGACTCAAGCAATAATGGGGCAGGATGCTAATGGAGCGGTTGGCGCAACCGGGATTACCTTGATCATTAAGAAGAATACCGGTTTGACGAGGCTCTTGAAGTCGAACAGTCGCCTCCTGACTTTGCTTGATGGACCATACCCGCAGAATCACGGGTCAGGAATATTGAAGTGCGATCATGTGTTATTGATTGGTGGTGGTATCGGAATCATGGGTCTCATAGCGTGGACTCGAGCGCATCCCAATGTTAAGTTGGCATGGAGTGTTAAGTCGAATGCGCAAGCGCTTGTCAAGGAAATGGATACCGTGCTGAGTGATGTATTGGATAAGGAGATAGAGGTTGGGTCACGTTTGCACATACACGCTTTGTTGAATAGGGAGGCCGAAGCAGGGTATGCAAAGGTCGGTGTCGTTGTGTATGGGCCGGGTGGGATGTGTGACGATGTTAGAGCTGCAGTTGCTGGGTTGGGACGGTCGGGGAAGACGATCTTTGAGTTGGAGGTTGATGCATTTTCGTGGTAGTTGTTAGAAGAAAATTCGTCGTCATTCTGCACTGGAAAGAATATTGCATAGCTTCTTCGGATTCAGCTGCTTGCCATAGTGATTGGTTCCTTCAGAATAGTCGTGTCGTTCGTGAAGGATCAAGAAGCTCCTGTGGCGTGATGAGAAAAGCTCGGGAAAATAATTAGCAGACTCTGAAGCGTAGACAATCCGTCATCAGTGCCTTCAGATGCCCGCCGCTGTCTGACTATGACAAGCCGCCTGGGCTCACGTCCTCGGGACATGATAACTCATTCACCACCTATCAAGCTTCCACATGCTCGAAATAAACTCAGTTGAGAGGTTTATTCTAGAAATAAGTAAATTGGCAAGATATCAATCGAGCAACGAGGAATGAGTGTTAGTGATAATGAAGTAGTGGTTAATGAATTGGTACTCACACTTTCTACTCTCGCCAAAGAATCTACAGTTGCTGCTTTCTGGTACTGTAAATTAATACTGCCACATAGTCAATTCTGTATACAGCTATATAGCTGATGAAATCTATGGTGTAATGTACACTGCACAGCACCGTAAATGTAGATATATTGGTCAGGCAAGACACGTAGAAACCAGAATCGTCACATACTTGCTTTGGTTGCATATAATAACTAGAAGGATATTGATTCTCGAAGTTACAATTGCTATATTTGCCTCCGTCTAACCCGGCCCTCCATCCAATGAACGCCCGTCGCTATGTCGTGTTATCACATCAATCATTTATATCTCCCATGCGAAATTTCAACCGTGTCTTCAGAATGTAATTAAGAAACGTCCGCTTGCTAATGAAGTGGAATATTTAGGGGATTTGTGAGAGCTTCTGGAGTGCTGTCAAGACTCCTGTATATATGTTAGTTATGAGTGCTGGTTATGGAACTGCGGTGTACATACCAGTCACACCCTGGGTGAGTGTGTATCCAGCTTCAGTGTTTCGGCTACCCAAGCTGACAGTTGTAACATGCTCCACCTTCTTGCTTCGATTTATTTGGTTAGCCCATCGGAATATGACTTCATCATCTCTTCCATCGCCAATAACCAATAAGAAGTCGACAGGCGATTTATGCGCAACGTCTGGAGAAAGCCTCTTTTCAAGACCTTCAAAAATCTTCATGGCTGCAGTGCCCTTTGACCAGTCGATTGGTTCAACAGCAACAGCTCCTATAATCGTCGTCAGCATTTTCGTTCATAGTAGAAGTAACACTAGACTTACCCTCAAGAGGGATGGCTCGGACTCTTTGCTCTTCGCAAGCATCGTTTATGTGACTTGCGCAGTCACCTGCTTGACGACTTGCGCTTTCAAAGTCTTCTGCATTCTTGTAATGGAAGATCAAGCTGCAGTGTCTCGTTTCGATCCAAGAACCAGGGGTGCGTTCATGGTAATATTTCATAATACCTTCCACAGAATCCTTCCATGCTCTCATCTTTCCCGGATCGGCCAATTCAGTCCATTCCGAAGAGCCAAATTCCTTGAGGAAGCATCCATTCTCAGCTATCAGACCGAGACCAGGAACACGTTTAAACAGACGGTCAAGCTCTTCTGGCTGTCGACTAGACATTACGTAGACCATATTTCGTTCATCTTGCAAAATATCATTCAAAGTATCAATCGTGCGCTATCCTTTGTCAGTAACAACCATGGAAGAGCAATGGCCCTTTAACTTACTTGAGGACTTGTCAAAATGATGCTGCTTGGGGACCCCCATGAGGCGAGTGTTCCCTCATAGTCGAGGATGAAAAGTCTTCGTCCAGACCTTTGGTATTTCTGCCCTAGCATATTGATGGAAAGTCGCGGTACAGCGGTAGTGTCCCGCTTGTATTGTTCTTCATAGACACTGTCGAGCTTGGCAAGGAACTCATTAAACCAGTGCTCAGCCGTGTGGTGCATGACAGCCGCGTGCAATTTCCTCCACCGATCCTCTTTCTCGCCATCCTCCATTTCGAGTGCCTTCTTGATCGCATCGGCGCATTGTCGGTAATCCCAGGGGTTGACGGACAACTCATTCCCTCCAAAAACAGATGCACTACCAGTAAATTCACTCAAAATGAGTGATCCATATCTGTTATGGCCTTCGAAGCTACCATCTTGACAGGAGAGATACTCATGACATGTCAAGTTCATACCTTCACGTTGACTGGCAATCATCAGAGCATCAGCGACGGTGAGCAAAGCTAGGTATTGAGGGTAGGTAATGTCTTGCTTCAAGTAAACTAGAGGCTGATATGCAAGATTTGCCCACGAAGAATTAACTCGGGTGACAATATCGGAGACAGTAGCGTCGAGCTCGGCGTTTTCTGTGGTAGAAGTCGCGACCTGGATAAGGACAACTTTATCTCTCCACTCAGGATATTTGTTTAAGAACAATTCATATGCCTGTACTTGCAGTCAGCGCTGGTTTTCTTCCCCGAAAGCCTGGAATCAGGCAGAGTGTGACCAGGTCAAGGACGCTACAGAAACGGTCACTTACTAAGAGCTTTGGGCGCACACCTCGCACTTGGTCCAACTTGTCGCGGGCTACAATTAGTTTCTTACCACGGTACCTCTCTTGCATTGTATTCAACCAGCGTGCCGCATCAGGGTCAGCACGGCTTTTGTGTAAAGCAACCGGATCGATACCAATTGCAAGGTTGATAACATCAATGAAGCGATCCTCGAGCTGAATGCCATCATTTGTAGCCTCTACCATCAAGATACGACTGCAGGTTTGTAGAAAATGGCGTGCGTACTCATGGATTTGGAATCCAATGAGGTTAGCTCCAAGCATGCCTTCCAGCAACTCTTTTCTAACAGCCAAGCAGCGAAAAACTTCCGAGGATGGGAATGCGACATGCAAGAAGAACCCAATCTTTGCATCAGGGATCTTCTTTCTGATCATGGCAGGGACCAGCAAAAGATGATAGTCATGAATCCAGATTACATCGCCTCGCTTCCAGTTCTTGACAATTTTGTCCGCAAATGCTTGATTAACCTTGACATAGTATACCCATGAATGATCTTCGTAAGCCTTGCTCTTTGGGTTGTCGGGAATCTGGTAGTGGAAGACGGGCCACAAGATCTGCTTGCAGTAATGCGTGTAATGCCCATCAAAATCGCTGTCCTTGCAGAAAACAGTAAGAGAATCATATTCGGTAGCTAGACGGTCTTCGATGTCCTCTTTTTGTCTTGTGTCTTCCAAAGCGTCGGTAGGCATGCCTAGAGTTCCCACCCAAATTTTCTCATCAAGATTCCCACTTCTGACAGCAGCTTGCACTGCATTTCTTAGACCTCCGTTGCCCTGATCAGCCGGCTCAACTGTCCATTCTGCAGAAGCGAAGACACGATCATGGCTGTCGCTACGCTCCATTTGTGGTTGACGAATACCAGCCCTGCCCAAAGACTCCGCTTTCTCTATAGTCTTGTTATGTTTCAAAATATCGGCTGGTGGGGGTGAGCTGGCTCGCGAGCGCGGTTGGTTGAAGAGCCTGTTGGTACCCCATGCTGGCGAATGAGGATCACTAGGAACAACTATAGAACGTGGGCCTTCATCTTTGGTAAGGGAAACTCGCAAATCAGAGTCATCATTCTGTGCGAAGAATTCCTCATGGTCGATATCATGCACAGGCGTCGTTGGAGGAGTTATATCTTTCTGTTGCGCAAAAAGACTGGGTTTTCCGGTAGTATCAATCTTGGTGTTGATTCGTTTTGAGGCTGCCGGGCGACCAGAGCGTGACGTAGAGGAGCTGGTGGGAAGCTTGAAGTTGATAGTATAAGGGAGAAATCTATTAACAGTGCCCTGCGTTAGTCCGTGTCTCGGGTGTTCCACGAGAATAGTGTAAACGAAGGAAGAAGAAAAGAGACACAGTGCTTCAATGGCATGGTCTATGAATTTCGAGATGATAATTGCAGGCTATCCTTTAGCCCGCCGTCAACATAGCGTTGGCGGACTAAGACGAGTAAAACGGGCAAGTTTCCCCGCAGCTCCGAATGGAGGGTACTTACAAGGACGCAACGAAGACCGTCATATTGGCGGTACTGAGCTGAAGTATATATGAATATGTGTGGAAGCCGGTAATCGCGAGACCATGAGCTTCTTTGTAGACAAGATGGATTCTGTGTTTGTGGTGACAATCC
Organism: Clarireedia homoeocarpa; assembly: GCA_001465935.1. NCBI lineage: Eukaryota > Fungi > Ascomycota > Leotiomycetes > Helotiales > Rutstroemiaceae > Clarireedia > Clarireedia homoeocarpa. Next base: position 273,211 of record LNKV01000043.1, on the reverse strand, counting down.
TGGTCTAAGATCCAACTGCAGTTCGAACACTTAAAGAGTGTTGCAGATGAAGAGAGCCCGTATTGTATTCGCCGTAGCCTGACTAGGTGTGCGGGGTTTTCGAATGGCAGAGAGAAGATTCGGGTTTGTTGAGGTTGGTGGAAATCGAGTAAGCTTCGTGGTCGTCAGGGAAGAGTGAGAGATTTGCGGACGAGGTATTTCCTAAGAAAGAAGAGTAGAAGAATTTTGCTTTTAGTTGCAAGCACAGATATATAATGGCTGCTTAATGTTGAGGTCCTGAGCAGATCAAACACCAAAAAATAAAGCTGGCGTCTCTGACCACCGGGTGGGCTGAGGCTTTGTGGTGAGGATGGAAGATCTCTTAGTAGCAGATATTTTGTGTAATTCCCCGATAGGTTGGGCGGAACGTTCAAGACTTTACCCCTCGTCTTGTTCTCTTGCTCCCTTGTCCTCTTGTTCTAGAACGTGGGAAACGTCTGATGCGAGTTGTTTGAGCGTGTCAGAAGAAAATGGATGAGTGGAAGGGAGGGTGGTACCAGTATATCCTCAAAATTTGGGGAATTCTCTCACATCCTTTAGTAGGAATATTTTCTCTTCGTACCTTCTAGACAATTCTCGAGGTTGAATATTCGTGGACCACTTACAGTCTCGGACCAGGGAAGAAAAATATCCATTTAAGTTACGCAAATTTACGTCAGGTACAATAAACGCAACGACGAATGGGCGAGGCAGAAGGCGGGCAAGGATATGGATGGTAGGAGGGGGCATCCACCACTTTCCGTTGTTGCATCGAAAAGTTTCCCCTCCATAACAAATGCCAGTTTCCATTACAATACAGTCCCGGCCCATACCCACACCTGCAATACTACATTATATACCAACAAAACCATGCTTCTTCGGTGCATGTACATACTTCGTACATAAGTATGTATACCTTCACATACCGAGTATACCTGGGAAAACCTGGTAGCTACGGCCGAGACGGAAAAGGATAAACAGATGCCCAAAGACCAGGGAAAAGACGGTTAAATGCATGGGAAATCCGACGGGATGGTTACATGTCCCCGTCACGCATTGTCTCGACGAGGTTGCGTATCTGACCCTCGCTAGGTAGCACAAAAGCTCTGCTGGGCCAGACATCTCACATCTTGCTCTTTTCCTGTTGACGCGGTTCATCACGGGCAAGATATACAACCTCTTTTGTATCTTGGCACAATGTTTCATCCTACAGACTCTGACTTCATCCTTTCCACTCCTTTGCATCCTGTCCCGGGTTCTTTTCTATTCTGAAGACATCATATCCGGACGTTTTGTCCGCACTGTGCTCTGACAGCGAATAAGAGCATGATTGAACGATCACTTCAGCCACACCTTGATCACCGGCCCCCTGGCGGCCCATTTCTTTAAGGCTCGGCATATTCCAAGCAGAAGGAGGCCCACGCACACTTCGAATACCAAGTATATTGACAGCCGGAACATCCTCGATCCAACCAGCTGTTTCCGTCGTACCAGACGATGGCAGGGATAGTAAGAAAGCGCCAGGAATAAAACCTGAACGTTTATCCAACCACTCGTGAGTGATCTTCCAAAGGCGTGCGAATCATGAGCTCTAGGGCCTAGGGTAATCTATTAAGGGTGCTTTACGAGAAGCATGTTTACTTCTTAATTCACTCATTTTCTGACATTTCTACTAGCAAAAGATTGCTCTTGAACCGGTTCTTTCCGATCGCATCGATAATTCATTTGTTGACGGAGAAACCTCCGAAGAGCCGGAATTATTTGAACATTTTCCATATTCACATGCTGCAATACAGGGCCTGTATGATATATAAATCGACTCATCGAGGAAAAACTTCCATATCGCATTTGCCCTATCAACAATTGATAGGAAAAATGGTCAACCCCATGTAAATTGGGCATCATTTCTTCTTGCGGTCACAGCCACAATGGTGGTATTGGAGATCTTACTTCCCGAAATAGCGAAGTATCTCCTCCTCCTCCCCATGTGTGGACGCCAAGAAACAAATACCACAGGTATGAGATGGAAGACAACAACCCTTACTATGCAGATTGGCAGTGCAACTTAATCTATTCATCACGCGAACATTGAGCCACACCCGCCACATCGCATCTTCGCGCTCTATTAGCACTGCGCTATTGTGCTCAGGGTCCAACAGCACCTCCATCATCATGAACACAAACCACGAAACAAGATAAGATGAAAACGTTCTTGGATGTATGGACGCCGATGGGAGATTTTCGAGTGCGACAGACTCGGGCTACGGGATGCAGACAAGTTCTCGACCCTTCGGACAGGTGGAACGACAGCGAGGTGTCAGTCATGTCGTGTCATGGAGACACAGACACAGGGACTATGAACAGCATTTGAAGCTAGATGCCACATACCCCAGCTTTGCTCGGCATGCTATTCCGGTAGTTCCAAGAATTAGTTGTGAGGGGATTGGATGAAAGCAAAAAACAAGAACGGCATTTCGTTTTCAATCGTAACAAGTTGAACTAATGATTATTTTAGTAAAACCTTGGTTTTACGAAACTCAATAGCACACGGCTCTTGGTTTTTGAGGCTTTTTCACAGACTTGCTTCGTTGGCAAAGAAATATGATTTGTGCCCGCCCATACTACGAGCAAAGCTCCTCTAGCACATATGACCCCTCAGGGCTGAGCCTTTCAAGCTCTTTCTTCATTTCAGCACTGAAAGTCCGGGACGTTTTAAGTCTCAACTCAAACTTAAAAGACAATACATGATGTTTTCTGTATCCAACACACTCGAGTCGTTGCTGTAAGGTGATCTGCAGTGATTCATGAGCTGCAGCAAAACTATAGCAATACAGCTCTAGTCGGGAAGTCCGGTAAGTTCCAGATGCGGGCTTTAGCTCAGGTCTAGCATTAGCGCAATGAAACTCCACCACCCCCAGATTTTCGGGATACAACAGTTAACTTTAACTGTCTGGAGGGAATAATCAGCTTAACGGCTGGTCGTGCTTTCTTGCGTGAATGACCTCACTTCTATTCTCTCCCTTCTCCGATTAAACAGTACATATGAGAATGCTATCACAAACCACATCTCCCAAAGTTCACCATGAGGGGTTATGTTGATGAATCCGGAGAAACCTATAACGGCAGTGACGCAAGTAGTTAACCTCAGTCCAGCAAATGGAGGGCTGAGTTGCGGAGAACATGCTCCTAATTACTGTAGATAAGTGACAAGGATTTTCAAATTCAAAGTACGTCAGCTACCTTGCTTTGGACTTGCTTGCTTATGCAAGACTTTCTGTATTTAGAAGGCTCGGTTATGTCTGCGAAATGTACGGGTAGGGAGGACGGACGCTCCCAAATCATCTATCGCGAGTGCTTCCGTTTCGTCTGCTTGTTACATGATGATGACACGGATGCAATTTCATTCTATGTTGGCCCCACTATGACAGTGCTATTATATGGTTTTGAAGAGGGGTTTGTCAGAAAGGAGTTGCGAATAGTGGCTTGGAGCTCTGTATTCTCCCAATGTCGCGTTTTAATAGTTGGTGCTGGTCTATGAAGCTACATGCAACGTTCCCCTCTTCTAGCGCTTTTGTTGATATGCTATACAGATACAGTAAGTACGCTGCAAGCTATCGAGGTGGCCTTATAGTCGGGATTCTCCCCGTGTACAGTATGCAAGTATGCTGCAGTGAAAGAGACGCAAGGATATGCACAGATATTAGGTTGCACTCGAAGCATGACGTTTAGTCAGTCAACAAGCATATGTCATCAATCTTCGCTCTCGACCCGTGTCACTCTACCATTGAGATATCCGTCGAAGCCTTTCGTCACAGGCTTGGGGGCTGATGGTGGTAGTAATTTGCCCTCAACGAGACGCTCCATCAACTCTTTAGCGCAGCAGGAGTGTCCAGCTGTTTCAGCTTGCTTTGTGTCTGGCTCCCACTTACGCTTATGGTGACGTTTGGACATCTCTCCGAGTTCTTTTTGAATGAGATCCAGAGCATGATCCAGCTGTATGCTCTTTTTTGGTCGAGTGTATTTCATGAGAACCTGCATAGGCAATTGCGAGAGGAATCGGCCGCTGATGGTATTTCCAAACCTCTCCTTGGCATCTTCAGAATGCAGCGACTCAACAATCTTATAGAGTTTGCCAGAAGGACTAACGGTATCGGCTTCGAACAGCCTCTGTACAGGAAACTTGTAAGCATTGAATCCACGCGATAGGCCTTTGGGAGACCGGAACAAACAGCAATGGAGGAGTTCACTCACTGCGAAATTGTAGCTCTCTATTCTATTACCACGAGCGCTGTCATCTTCCTTGTCGTCGACTCCAACGATCTCTCGTGCAATAAGGCTCAAAATGCACGTTCGCAATATCTTATATTGACACTCTTTTGATGGCTGAGTGAACTCAATCTGCACTGAACACCTATCCACGAAGGCTCGGTCCAGATACTCAACCATGTTAGATGTGCAAAGGAATACAATATTGGGACATCTCTTCACCCTGTCGAAGCCAGTAATGAGAGCATTCGTTGCTCTCAGCGAGTCCTGACTTTCTCCATCCGCGATTCCTTTGTGTCGTGATCCAGCCTTTTGATTCATATTTGAGTAATTTGTCGGGAAAGATGGACAAATGCTGTGCGAGTACTTACAATAGACTCAACCTCATCGATGAGTACGAAGATGATTCGCTCTGTGTCATTCTCGCACATGATTTTGATTTTGGTGAAGAGATCATCCACTTGCTTTGCGCTTTCACTATAGTACTTTGATAACAGTGTTGCTGTCTTGACTTGAATCATAGTGGTGTTTGGGTATATCTTCGAGAGGCGGACGGAGAGCTTTTGTGCCATTGCTTGGCATAAAGATGTTTTTCCTGTACCTGGAGGGCCTATCCACGCCATTCCAATCAGTCTTGTAGTACACTAGTGATGGACAAGAGAGTTGGACATGCCGTGGAGCAAAGCCATAGGGCTCATCTTCCGTTTCTCATCTGGCATGTCGGCGGCGAATTTAACTACTCGCCATTAATGAAGACTTCCAAATTTCAAACGTCAAAGAATCACCTACGCATGTTATGAATCATCCAGAATATCTCTTCCTTATGGTCTTGCTCGAATACTAATCTGTCAAACGTCATTCTGGATTCTGGTTAAGAAACCATCAGCGGCGGTCTCTCTGTACATACTCTTCCCACTGATCTTTGAAGTCATGACAAGGCATTCTAAAAACATCCGCTGAAAGTATCGCGGGGTCTACCATGTCTCCTCGCGGTAATAACTCTTCTAGTTCAACAACTTCCGTAGAAAATATTGCGGATGATTCCCACATCTTATAGGGTATAATCTTGATTTTTTCCGCGTCAGCAAGAGTAACGAGCTCCAAAGAGTTATCATTGTCGTCAGTGATCGATGCAACAACTAGTGATTGCAGTAGGTCATGGCTTGGACTTATATCTGTTGCGAGATTTTAGCCATTGTTTTCTTCATCGCTGTGGTCGGGTGATTGTGCCCTACGCCTCATGAATGGAAGTATATTTGAATCGATCATACAAACCAAGTTCCTGTTGAAGTGCACCAAGTCGGACTTTACCCGTCGTCTAAAATCTTTCATGGAGGCTCTGTCGAGAACAGTGTTTTCTAGAGCCACGTCTAGGATGTGCGCTTCGAGGACCAGAGTAATTTTCTTTGAAGCTGGATCTGGAGGGGATACGGATGCGAGTGTGGGATCTGATCTGCTGGAGTTGAGTCCCTCCATGATGGATTCTACCAGATGATGAGTCATGGAGGTGGTGGAGAGGTTGTCAAGTAAACAGTGAAGTTTTTAGCATTGAGTTGGATTCCGAGCTTTGGAAGAGAAAGATACGAGAATATGATACGGTGTCTGGCTAGAATTTTCCAAAGGTGAAGAAGGCGAAAGGAGTTCTAATTCATGAGCCATAGAAACACATAATTTGATTGTTTGAGTGTGATTTCGACATTGGAAATTCGCCTATTTGCTTTTGAAATATTATATATATATATATATATCAAAGAGTTGAATAGCACATTAATTGGTCGAACTTCGACGCTGCAGGTGAGTTCGTGTATATCCTCGTGTAGGCACTCGACTACCTTGTAGATGACGACTGGATTCATATCGGCAGTGAACATCACGGCATTCATAACCTTCACGGTACCTGTCCTATTTGCTCCCCTCTTCAGCGGAGATAAAAGACGCCGACTTGGGATAATACACTGTGACTTGTTGTTCCGCCTAAATATCAAAAACATGTTGTAAATAAAGAATCCCACGTGATCGTCGTCGGTCAGCCTTTGAATAACTTCCCTATTCGGTATTCGGCGGTCTTGATTATGTAACACGGTAAACGAGACCGCCAGGATCATCATCCACAAATCGTCATGCTAGAACCTGCATGATCCATGAAAAAGATGGCGCTCCCAAATACTTCTGTGTTTATTTAGTTAACGTTACCCGATACTCGTACTTTGTTTGCAATGTTATTTTCCCTTTGACTTCAAGCTATCTCTCACCCCAGCCTTCATAATGGCTTCCTTCATGAGCGGTTTGATAATCGCCGAGGATAAATGTAAAAACTTCGACCCTACAGTTCCGCATGACCAACAAACTACGATATACGTCCAACTCGTCCTCTCCTTCTCACTTGGTATCTCCGCCTTCTTTGGTTTTTGTGTAAGTTGGCGATACACCGCGACGAAGCTCAACTAACTCTGTCAGATTCTGCGACCAAAATGGAAAAGTCTGTATGCTGCGCGGAAACGAAATGTCGATGCGGCTGCAACTTTGCCAGAGCTTCCAGATACTTTCTTTGGTTGGATGCCTGCTTTGTATAGGGTAACCGAAGAACAAGTCCTTGCATCGGCTGGATTAGATGCATATGTCGTGAGTATTGGCGCATACTCAGAATGGGTGAATGCTAACAGTTTTAGTTTTTATCCTTCTTCAAAATGTCGATGAAACTGTTTGCGATCATGTTCATCATAGCTGCCACCATTCTTGCTCCGATCAATGCGCACTTTTACTACGTTTTCGACCCATTTTCGAGCAACTCAACACATCCTCCCAATATCCCAGACTACTCGCGACTGGAAGGTTGGCACGGTGGGTGGGATGAAGATACAATTCTCAAAGGCGGCAAGGACTCCGATCGCGAATTACCTGATACTAGCTACCTCTGGTCTTACCTTGTATTTACATATCTGTTTACGGGGCTTGCGATATTCTTCATGACAAGACAAACACAGCGTATAATTCAGATCCGACAGGATTACCTTGGTAGTCAATACACCGTTACCGACCGCACAATCAAACTCTCCGGAATACCAGAGGAACTTAGGTCTGAGAAAAAGATAACAGAGTTTTTGGAGAAACTTGAGATTGGCAAAGTTGAAAGTGTAACGCTATGTCGTGACTGGAAGAAATTGGACGGTCTTATGGACAAGAGGGCGCAAGTTGTTAGACGACTAGAGGAGGCGTGGACAGTACACCTTGGTCGACAAAGAAATTCAAGCCAGGGTTTACTACAGAATATACTGCCAACGCAATCATCTGTGGAACAGGAAGAGGATTCGGAGACTCGCGAAGATGCCAACCTGTTAGGAGGCAGCCATGTTACGCCCTTCGAACAACCTCGTCCAACGACGCGAATCTGGTATGGCTTCCTTGGTTTCCAAAGCAGAAAAGTCGATGCCATTGATCATTACGAGGAGCAACTTCGTCAGCTGGACGATATGATTGTAGATGCAAGGAAGAAGGAGTACAAACCTACGGCGCTCGCATTCGTCACAATGGATTCTATTCCTGCATGCCAAATGGCTGTACAGGCCTTGCTCGATCCAATTCCGAGGCAGCTCGTAGCCAGACCATCTCCTGCTCCAATGGACATTGTATGGACGAACACTTACTTATCTCGGTCGAATCGTATGATCCGATCTTGGTCGATTACGATCTTTATCCTTGTACTCACAATCATATGGCTTATTCCAGTTGCTTTTCTTGCTGGTCTTGTCGGTTTGTGCTCAATTAAACAAGTCTGGCCCGAACTTGCGAACACCTTAGAGGAGCATAGCATCCTCAAAGCTTTGGTTCAGACAGGTCTACCCACACTCGTAGTCTCATTGCTGAACTTGGCCATTCCATTTCTGTATGACTACCTCGCGAACATGCAAGGCTCGATATCACAAGGCGAGGTTGAACTTTCGGTTATTTCCAAGAATTTCTATTTCACATTCTTCAATGTATTCGTGGTCTTCACTGTATTTGGAGCTGCGAGCACATTCTGGCCTGTTCTTCAAGAGACACTCAAAGACACCACGAAGATTGCATACACGTTAGCTTCTTCGATCTCGAAGCTTTCGATGTTTTACACGAATTTCATCCTTCTTCAATCAATTGGCCTACTGCCCTTCAGGTTGCTCGAGTTTGGAAGCGTTTCACTATACCCGATCACACTTATGGGTGCCAAAACTCCTAGAGATTATGCAGAGTTGGTACAGCCGCCAATCTTCAAGTATGGATTCTACCTGCCATCAGCCCTCCTGATCTACATTCTTTGTATCGTCTATAGCATTCAGCCAGCAGGGTACCTAGTCTTGTTGTTCGGATTATCATACTTCGCTCTGGGCTATTACACGTACAAATACCAGCTTCTATATGCGATGGATCACCCACAGCATGCAACCGGTGGTGCCTGGCCTATGATTGTCTATCGTATTCTTATTGGGTTGGGTTTCTTCCAGCTGACAATGGCTGGTGTCATTGCTTTGAGAAATGCATTCATTCCTGCTATTTTGGTTGTGCCCTTGATTCCTTTCACAATCTGGTACAGCTATTACTTCCGTCGGGCTTTCCATCCGCTTATGAAGTTCATTGCTCTACGCAGTATCAGACGAAATACCAATCCTGATATCAACATCGCCGGTGAGGACATTGGCATTGCCACACCGCCAGGGCGCTACCGCAGGGGTAGTAGTACCCTTGATGAAACAAGGGAGAGGGGCATGAAATTTGTTAATCCGAGTCTTGTCGTACCGTAAGTACTGAATTGTGTATGCTAGCATTTTATTTACTGACCTTCGTATAGATTGGAGAAAATCTGGATCAACAAAGACCAGGAGGAGTTCGAGACGAATGGCAGCAGTTCACATCTAGACCGTGAGGAATCTGCAGCAAGCTCTATAAGTCTCGGCGATACGCATATATGGAGGGATAGCGGTGATGCCAATGTGTGATGTGTTTGTAAATGATGGACGATGTTCAAAATTCCGATGGAGGTTTCCTTAAAATCAACAACCCTACTAATGGCATGAATGGCGTTGTGGCAGTTAAATCACGAACTGACGGGTTACTCTTTCCTTCCGCACATTTAGCCTTGTATTTTGAAGTTTAAAAATATACCCTCTGATCTTTCCTAAGTGATCAAATTGAAATACTTTCTGTCGGGCTTGGCTGTGTGGTTTGTGAACTGTCGTTTCTTTTGCTTCATCTGGTTCACATTTGCAGTGATCATTCCTTATCCTTACCTGCAACTAGTAGTAATCACAGCAATGATCACAAATACAATTCATCTCCTAGAAAATCTTGCTCTCTTTCTCTCCCCCTCCTGCATCTTTACTCAACACACCTACCTATAAGAAACGAGAGAAAAAGAAAACGAACACATACACCACTTCATCCATATATCTATCCTCACCACCTAACAACTTGATGCCAATCATCTCATACCACTCAACCACCACCACCACCACCGCCATCACCCGCAATCTCGACCTCGACCTCGCCTCCCACCCGGAGGCAGCCAACACCACGTCTTCCCAAATCCTCCTCTCCCGCGCGATCGCAGACCTGACTTTGAGCTCGGCACCCGTTAGACCGAGAACGAGAGTGCCGGTTACGATCACCACGGTTTACGAGTCCCAGGCCAGACATATCATGACATTGGGAGCGGCGACGAAGACGGAGAGGGATATCGGGTTAGATGGGGAGGAGTGGATTGAGGGGAATGCGGGAAATGGAGGTAGGTGGGGGTTGTCTTGCCTTTTTGCGTCGCGGCGTTGATTGAGAGGGATGAGATGAGATCAGAAGAGAGGATTTTTACTGACTGGTGTGGTTGATTTGTAGATACGCCTGCTCAGCAGCGGATTCTGGATTTTCATGATGCGTGTGCGCCGGATTCAATATGTCTGGGAATTCATTCGGTGAGCTTTTTCTTCAGATCTACAGAGTAGTTGGACTATATTTATGGGCAACGTCTAATTATACGTCAACAAGACTACTTCTATCAGCCGGCAAGAAGTTGTTTCCTCCTGCACTCCTAACCCTTGGCGGCTTCCAGAACTTCCCAACGTTGATAAAGGAAAAGATGTCGACCGTGGAAGAAGGTCAGAACGAACTCCAAGATACCCAAATCCCTTCGCTAGAGCCGAATCCCGCCCGAATAGAGATCGACCCGCCATTGAAGTCGATGCTCGAGCCATACGAACGCGTGATCGCAGTAGCACTCTTCACGATAACCCGAATGATCCATGCGCAATACTCGACGATCAGATACTGGAGCCATTGGTGAGTACGCCCCAGCGCGACAGTGTTTCGGAAATACTAGCTGGCTCTGGTAGTTCTCGGGGTAGTTTGAATGGTGCGCTCGATGCCCAGGAACTGAAAAGTATGCTTCGTCCAGGGAGAGCCGATTCCCGGGATGCTTTCTCTCCTAAGAGCAGTATTACGTCGATTGAGCCGCCGAGCCGAGCTCTCACTACTGTCTTCAGTGATTGTCATGCTCTGTGTCCTACGCCTACTGTGCCGGCGGATTCGTGCTCCCAGTCGATACCTAATATAGGACACCTTGAATATATCGCTAGTAAATCCGATACCCATCTGGCCAAGCATTGCTCTTCCCAGAAGGATGCGATTAATGAGCGTGACACTTTCTCCAAATTGCCAACGGAAATCAACCAATTAATATATCTCTACCTTGCACCCGTCGACTTCAATGCCGCGAGACATACATGTCGAGCGTGGTATTATAACAGTTTGCAAAAATCGCTACTCGAGGCTATGATCAAGCGCGGCGGCTGGCATTTTAGCTGTCAACAAGAAATTGCCGGTAAGGGACTTCCACATTTCCAAAAACCGGCAGAATATGTATGGCTTCTCAGCAAGCGGATTTCACGAGAATGTGCTTTAGGGCCCGCGTGGACTGGAAATGGCTTGCATGATGGAACGGGGGAGAACGACACGGCCGGGACGACGAAATCTACATTTGTTCAAGCTTCGACGGTCGATTTCACGGAAGTAGCGGTGCATTACCCTGACTCGACGACGGCGGGGCCGACGTTTACGGTGAGTAGTTGTGGGAAGTTCTTGATGGCTGCGAATGGCTGTTTGATCTACATTTATGAACTTAATAAGAGTTATACGAATGATGAAGATGAATCTCAATTCCAGCCGGGCTCGTTGCGTCCAGTCACCAGTATTATATGTCCGCATCGCGTGCTGGCTTGCAGTATGGATACCTCGTCACATAGGTACGCGGTCGCGGTGCTTCTCGACGGTCGTATGGGTCTCGTATGCGATATCACGACGAGTAATGTTGTTCCGCAGATGTCGGAAGCGGAAGTCTCAGGTTCGTCACACGCCACACATCCGCTGGACCACTCGGATATCAGGATTCCGCCCTATAACGACTTCCATCATAGTGTTTCTTTTCTCGACCGCGTGAGCTTGGATAGTTCGGCGCCAGTGCAGTCTCCGGGTCATTCCACAACGGCGTTTGTATTTCCTGGCATTGCGGCGACGAGAAGTGGTGCGAGCTGTCCGGAAGCAGGGAAAGAGCAGAATTATGATCGGGAGTATGGTATGGCTGCGAGAGGACAGAGCTCTTATCCTCCTTCGGTGCTGGGTTCACATTTCATGGGCTCGGGAAGCCGGGATAGGAGTAGGTTTCCGGCGCGCAGGAACGCGGATACTAATATTAGGTCGATGCCTGTGGAGTCGGGTCCGCGTTCGGTGTATAGGAATTTGTGCTCCGAGGATGATCCGCCACGGTCGGTGGCTATTTGTCCGCAACGACGCTGTGTGGCGTTTGGTTGTTCGGTGGGGATTGAGCTCCATTGGGTAGATGCGTTGACCGGGCAAGATCTTAACAGATGGTTTCCTTTGACTGCTCCAAGTGATTTTTTGTTCTTTTTGCCCCCACGGAAAAGTATAGATTCGGCGAAGAAGTTAAGGTTGATAAGTAGTAAGTTTGGTCCATTATTCCTGTCCATAGGAGGTTTCCTATTTGTGGTGATCATCTTGCAAAAGCTGATGGTTGGTCCTTAGGCGCGGCGGAACCCTCTGATCGAGCAGCTTTACACGAAAGATCCTTCGGGAGAAGAACAAGAACCGGTGCCTTCTGGGAGAGATTGGGCTTAGGAAGCCAGGGTGACGATGTCGGTGATATGGAACATAATCAGGATATGCTCGGAAGATACAGAGGTGACTTAGGAAACTTCCTAGGTACTAGAAACCCGGATCAGTCAGATCATTATCGAGCCGTGCCACTCAGCGACGGTTACCATATCTTATTTACGGACCCGGCTTCAGGCGCCCTTTGCATGGGTAGCGATGCACCTGTTGGAGGTCCTACGAAGCTACTTCGTAAAGTCTGGTTTAAGTGTCCGGAGGGTAATGGTACGCCGACTGTTTATGCTGGTGGATCAGACTTGCGCTGGGGACTGAGGGTCGTTGCGGCATATGAATCTGGGGGAGAGCAGAGTATTTGGTTATTCAATGTTCCGAGAGATATCTTCAACGCGAACCAACCTTCTCAGACCTTGCTAGAGGGTTCGGTTTGGCAGAGACGGGGCAGCATCAAAGAATCTAGGAACATGCACTGGTTGGAATGGTGGCCTGACGAGGGGCTGCAAGAATGGCTCAATTTGGTCAGAGATCCAGTTGTTGGTGTACTTCCTGGGAATATGTGGCCGATCAAAATTCGTGGACAAAAGATTGGCACCTGCTCTGGAGTTGTCGATCTTGCTGTTGATTCAAGTCAAGGTATCATTATTTGGGCATGTACAGCAGATGGAACAGCCAAGGTCTGGCGTGTCAATGATGGACAGCAAAACGATGCTGCAAAGCTGACGATTGCACGCGATGGCACAATTCGAGAAGCTTGCCAAGAAGGAGACGACGGTAAGATGAGCAACTGCAGCCTTACCCCGGAGATCCCTCAACGTCCTTCACTACCGCAGCAGCAGTCGTTTGACGGAACATTCTCTCCTAATGCATCAACCGTTGTTTCAAAACGAAGTTGCAGATATCGCTCACGAAGCTACTGTAGCGTGAATTACGACTCTGAAGGCGATGTTATCATGGAAGATGTGCATGATGTGGAAAGCTCCCAACCAGAGCTAGAATATGAGGCAAATGCCCCGGTGCAGGATCAGCAATTCCAGCATCTAACGGCGCGGTGGTGGCAATCACACTGTAGAGGAGAAGAGTGGAACGCCATCGGCTCGAGTCTGGTGGCGCATATGAGGTCCGTTGCGAGGATTGAGATTGAGATTCGTTAGTTCGACATAGCTGTTGGTAATGTGACATGCGTAAAATGCAGGTAAATGACTAAGAGCTACCTCTTGTTTGGAACGGCTAAGGGGAATTGCATAATAGTATGGGGAAGTTAGGTGAAAGAAAGGGTTGTTGGTGTGTTGGAAGTGATTTGGGTTTGCTGCTAGGAGTAAAATGCAACGGCGGCTCACTTAGGCGTTATCTGAAAGATTGTGTGTCTCTTTCTTAATGCTGGATGAGAAGGACAATTCACAATTGATGAATGTATCTCGGTCCATCGCAAATGGTACATGTTGAGGGTTTTTTTGTTTTTGTTTTTTTTGCAAAAGTGTGGAGCAACCTTCTCGTTTGCGGATGATCTTCGTGAAATGTCGAGGTGCTGGAAAGCGCTTCGGCCACTCCTTGCCCGATCGACACAGCCTCGTATGCCCAAGCGATCAGAAATAGGAGAGATCTTCTCTGTTCATGCTGCCCAATTGTACTTTAGCAAAAGCAAAATCGAGGTGGGGGATGGGGGTAAAAGGTCCAACAAAGCAAGTAATAACTTGAAGCACCAATCGATTGTCAAAGAATGGGCAACAGAGAAGGAGGATGTTCTACTTAAAGCACACGACCGGGAAATGATCGACGTAGATCTCTCCTTTGCTTTTTTCGGTGCTGAATGAATAACTTGTATATTGGCCAGCGAAGTCAGATGATTTTCCAACTCGGTTTCATATTTCCTATTTCTTGCATTAGTCGGTTTGCCGCCTCGCCCGCCTCACCCGCGTGCATACTGCATTTGTTCCCTTTCACGGCGTCCTCGTCCTCGTCCTCGTCCTCCCCCTCCGCCTCGCAGGTAAGGCTGGGTCGACATGGGAACCCAGACCAGCTCGGACGGACCAGCTACCATTGGGTTGGAAGAGGTCTAGCCAGCACCTAACGCCACCGGGTAATGCAAGAGGGAAGAGCAGGGTGGAGCCTATTCGGCTTGCGGTTAGAGGCTAGATAAGCGAGGGTCTGCGTGTTGTGTGTGGGTAACTTACCCTTTTTTCCCTCGGTCTTTGTCGTGATAACCTCAAATGTCTTTTCCAAGGAAAAGTTGGAGGCTGGAAACTTGGAAGTTTGGCTTCTGGGTTACGGTACTGGACAGGACTGGACAGGACTGCACAGGACTGGACAAGTACACGCCTGAGACATACACAACTTACTTAGATGGGGAAAATCATGTGCCCAAGGGTCCATTTGGGCTGGGAGCCCTGCCGATTGATTCGTTGGGAAGGGAGTTTTCGCTCGCGCTGCTTTTCTTTTTTCGCTCTCGCTCTTCTATGGGTGAGTGAGGGAGTGGGATTGAAGCGGTTCTTTTCGGTGATACCACCCACGATGTCGGGTTATCTCGTCTGTTCCTGGAACGATCGCTGGGTGGTCAGATGGATGGGTGAGTGAGTGAGTGAGTGAGTGAGTGAGTGAGTGAATGAATGAATGAATGAATGAATAGATGGATGAATGGATGGTAGACAGGGGTTCGTAGCCAAACTTACTATGATTTTGACATCGCGATATAGCTCCATATCGTCATTCTGGCCGGGTTCGTACAACTTCTATTCCGTACACACAACATCGTTTGGTTGTGTCCGGATGTATGCACGGCATGGGGGAGGTTCGCCGTGTGCTACGTCTAGATCCTGGATTCGGTCGGTGAGTGCGCTTGTAGGTTAGGGTCCAGATGTTGTTGTGAGGATATATCTATATATATTCTCAAAGTATGCTAGTCGGTGAGGAGAAGGTCTTTGTTTTTGTTTCTGCTTTGCAGTTGTATTGTTTCACCCCAACATTCAGTTCTCTATCGATATCTATTTATACCGACGCTCAGGTAGAAAGGAAGCATACGTTTTTGAAGATTCATACACTATCGACATCTATCTATATCACATTTAATATTACAAGAAGAGCAAAATGTGTCTACGTGGTAAGTCTTGTTTTCCACACCTACACGCTCTTCATGTCGCTGACATTCTCACCACAGTTCCAAAAGACGACCCAATAGTCTTCGTCGACCGTCGGCACCCTCGTCGAGTCCAAGTCGAATCCTATCGTCGCACCTCTCGTCCCGTATCCCGCGTGTCCGAAACAATCATAACACACCACCGACGATCCTCGCGCCACCACTCCACCTCCACCGTCACTCTACCGCCTCCATCCCCCAAGCCCTCCACACCCGTCCAAGTCGTCGTTCCTGTCGCCGCACCACCCACCCCCGCTCCCTCACCACCAGCACCCGTCCCAATCTCCACAACCCCAATAGCGATACCCGCAACCCCTGCATTCGTACCAGCGACCCCAGCGCCCATCCGCACCAGCCCCGCCATCTCCCGCTCGCCGCGCACCCCTCCGCAAGCCCCTACACCACCCGAATCCCGCATCGAGCTCATCCAAGTAGAAGAACAATATGACGCCGAGCGCACCTCTCCCAGCGCGAGCGCGAGCCGCACATCGCGGCGCAAGAGCCGGCGCGGCAGCGCATCGAGTTTCCACCGTGAGCGCGAACACGGATCCTCCCGCGAAGAACTATATATCCAGCGGGAGCGCATCATCGAGCGCGGCACGCCGAGCCCGTCACGAACGCCCCCGCAGGAAGGAGGGTATAGATATGTGGAGGGGGTGGGGAAGGGCAGGGATATCGATCATAACCGCGTAATAGGCGGGTATGGACATGTAAGGGAGGGGGAAGTGGAGGCGTTGGCGAGGAAGAGGGGCAGTGTGACTTATGTGGGGGAGTCACCGAGGTCGTCGGGGAGGTTTAGTGAGAGGGAGAGAGTGGTTGTTGATGAGGGGCAGAGAAGGAGGGAGTTTTATCGAAGGGGATAGATAATAGGGCTGGGCTATGTGGTATAATAAGGGTGGTGTTCTGAGTTTTGTTCTGTATGTTGGGGGCTGAGAGGGGTTTTGGGACTAATCATGGATTGTATGTATATGGGTATGGGTAACGGCCATGGACTCGAAATATCTCTCGAGCGGGCAAAGGAGTCATCATGGGATTTTGTATTGAATGGTGTGCTATTACAGTACGAGTACGAGACTCTACTGCACATTTCTTCTCTGTTTATATTTTTAAAGCAGTACTATCTTCATTGAATCTCAATCACATCGATTGGCCACGAATATATATTCACTTCAAGGTTTACAGCTCAAAGATGTGTATGTAGTAGAACTTTGTTTGGTTGGTTGCATAACTAACTCATCTCGGTATCCCACGACCGATGAACTGATTGTCTAATCTTCTCATGCCCATACAGTACAGTACCCATGCCCCCACCTACTAAGTTACTGTAGTAACCTCAATCCAAGGACTCATCCATCCATCCATCCATCCATTCATCCATCCCTCGTCCCTCCCTTCCCTCGGACAACCCCCATCCACCAGTCCATAAACATAACACTCCGCATCTCAATTCGATATACCACAAATCCTGCCCATCACCCCTTCCCTTCCTTCCGCAGACGTCGGTCGGTCAGTTCTTTCTTCGGACTTGGCGATACGGATGGATGGAGGGATTGAGATCTTAGGGAACTTTTTTTTTTTTACTTTTGGAGCGCGAAGGAGATCGGGGTAGGTAGGTAGGTGCCTAACTAAATTAAACTAAACTAACTTACATTGTAGCGGGGGGGGGGGGAGTTGGTTGGTTCGCGCAATTGGTGTATATATTATATTATATTATCTGTATTCTTCAGCTCAGCAGCGATGGAGGAGTGGATGGAGCACGAACCTACCTAACTGTCTGAACTGAAGTGAAGATGGATATGAGATGAGCCCGGAGAATACGGTATGTATGTATGCTTATGAGCCGGGGGGGGGGATTGATTGATTGGCTGAGTTGGATGGAAGGGAATGGATATCGGCCAACTTAGTTACGAACTTTTCCTTGGCTATGGATGGATGGACATGTAGGCTTGGGATTACTGCTGTTGTTGTTGGTTTTGTGGGTAGCTAGCTGGATGTAAAGGTGTGGATATGCGGAGTGGGTGGAGGATGAGATGAGATGAGATGTGGATGTGTTGAATGAGTGTAAAATGAGGATGGAAATGATGCGGGTCTAATCTATCATGCTCTGGAGAGATGGAGAGGGAGAGAGAGAGAGAGAGAGAGAGAGAGAGTATGATGGCGAAAGTTGAGGAAATGAGAAAAGAAGCAGAAATAATGAGACGTGAGAAGAAATCGAAGAAATGAAAGTAGAGACTAAGAAAAGAATAGAAAAGTTGTATACTTGATCCAGAAGTTTATACAGAAAAGGAGGTCATTAGATGCTGAATGTGGGTTTGATTGTCATGGTCACATAATGGAGATTCGAGTACTGGAGGCTGGAGCTGAATACGTTGAAGAGATGCTGTGCGAATGTGGGACTGATATATAATACAATAGAAATGAAGGAAGAAGTTATAAACCAGTAGGATAATATAGTATGAATCGAAATATTCAACATTGAGAAATAGGAGAACTGAGTAGAAGTAAAAGTGGCGGTTGCCGGGTTGGTGTAATCGACTTGCCATCACTTGTGAACAACTTTCACAAAACCCTCGTTTGCGACTTTTCTGGACACGAATCGTGGGGTAGGATGAGAAACTGATAGGGCGAATAAACGATGATGCCGCCGGGGTATCTTATGTGGAATAATAGGTGGAGAAAACTTGACGAGGTCGATCGGGCGCTGGGAGAGGACTAATAGACTTCCTCGAAGTGGTAGTAGCCCCTGTCGTCCTTCGACATGATGAAGCTTCGTAGTTCTGCATTATTAAAGCCTGTAACATAATTAGATTGCAGCTGTAGTCTGGACTGTTGTCGAGGAGGACATACCGTGTCCGACTAGGGCGTGTAAGAATTCCCCATGTGACACAATAAGAGCTCGATAGTGCTTCGTCTTATCCGGTCGTTTATTAGCGAGCTCGAAGATTTCTTTCCTAACCTTCCGAGCCCTTGCCTTCTGCTCTTCCGAGCGCCGCCTTCTACCGCGCTTGTATTCTCCATCTTTTTCTTTGTTCTTCTCCCAGCCGCTGCTGACTTTGCTGAAATTGACACCTTTGGGCTCAAAAACTTTCTTGAGCTTCTCGACTGGTGATCCAGTGCAATTGGGGACGCTTCCAAATTCTCGGAGGTTGGGATCTGCTATGATCTTTGCTTTGGTTCCGAGACAGCGTGTTGCCGTCTGAAGGGTTCGTGCCATGGGAGATGCAAGTATTAAAGATGGTTGGAGGTGTTGAAGGACTGTTGCGAGCCCGTCGCATTGTTCAAAGCCTTTGCGCGTCAATGTCGGGTCAACTATTTGACCTACACCTCGTTTGTTGAGATTATTAAACGCCTAGAGCAAGTCAACAAACAAAGCTTTGGTGTTAACGCAATTCCCAAACTTACCTCAGCGTGACGGACGAGATGAAGTATGATCCTTCCTTCGCGAGGAGTAGGTTTAGGAGGAGCTGCCTTGGGGGTCTCTTTGTGCTTCGTACCTACATCCCCTCGTAGTAGTTGTTTCTTTAAACCCCACGAGAAACCCATTGCTACAATGAGCAGTTCCTGAGACTGAATTCAGAGATCAACTTGTGGTTTGCGATGCGTACATGCGAGGAGTTCTGACACTACCACTATTGATGCTGATGATTTGAAGAAGATAGCTGGTGGATTTAGCACTTATACCTTGAAGTGAAGGCGAAAGGCGTGCGGGGGTAGCCTTCGAGGTGGCCTCTTGGTGCCCGTGCATCATTCGGGAGAACCCAATGGTGGTAGCCATAGTGAATTTCAATTCATGCCCAACGAGGAGCTACAGGTTGGTTTCGGCTCGGGGCTGGTGAAAAGCCGGATATATGATTGATGCGTTCCATGACCACAGGCACCAGGGTGGTGGAATGAGTTCTGTAGTATCAATAATATGAATTGCATTATGTAGGCACGAAGTTGTATCACAGCAGGATTGAAAACAGAAATGGCCACCAGAGGCGTGTCGCGGGTCGCCATCTGTTCGCTTCCAAGCGAAACTATTAAATATTCTATGATTGACAATGCTCACCAACTGTATGCGGGGACATGATCTGTGTGTAAAGTTGGTGATTTCCACTCATGCTCAGTTATCGTATTAGTTCCCTCGATGCTCAAGTGATCAAACATGATACTGTTGATTCCGTTGTGTCATTCCTTCAAAATGAGTATCTCCGATGGACCTCCCATTTCCAGGTCATGAAATCGGTCACTTGTCCGACTCATCACTGAGGCAACAAACCCTCACAAGGACTTGAAAATTTTCTGAATTCGCGATATTTCGTGACCGTCAAAGAGACCGCTTCCGTATATTTCCCACCACCGCTCCTTCTCATTATCTGGAGGTGGTTGAATATGTCGGAATGGAAATACTGAGGCAACTTGTACGTAAGTTAGACTCAAGACAGGTGAAGTAGAACCTAAGTAAATCGATTTCAATGCTGCCCAGAGAACCGCTCATATCCAAGACCATCCTACAGGATGGTGCATATTTATGAACCCCAACACATGTGCCCAACACTGACTGAGCGCGTGGCCGGATGCTGTCACTCAAGTTGATGGACAGAACGGAGATCTTTCAGAGGGGCAAGGGTTCGCTAATGAGGAATATATCTCATCCTCAGCTTGAAGTGACTCTGTGCCCACAATTTGGGGCCCCAAGTTCCGAACACTCAATGACTTAGCATATGACTAAAGCCATAAATCCCCCCTATCTTGCGCCCATGCGGGCGTTTCGGGAAGAACAAAGCCTGAAATGAACGTGCCTCTGAGGACGCTACTCACCCTATCCCTGTATTCTCGCGTCTTCATAAAGTACGACAGACCAAAGCCATGCTTCACCCGCCGCAAAGGTGCATCATTTGTAATGGCCTTAAGGTGCGGAGAGGGGGGGGGGGAGGGTCAGGGGAGTACATGAAGACCGAAGAGTGCTTATCTGAAAGGCCCTAGTGGTGAATATATCGCATGCCCCTTTGCGCAGCTGTTATACAGGATCGCTATGCCTAGGTAGACTAAAACTACATTAGTGGTGATAGCACGATAGAGCCAATCGGAAGACTCAACTTAAGGTACGAACCACAATCAGCGCATGCACCGCCTCCGCTGGTAGCTACACATTCTGCCAAATCGAGTTGGGAGTTGAATTGAGTATCGCTCAGAAAAATAGATGAGAAATTGAGCACAGTGGCTAGCCCATCCGTGGTGAAAAAGCTTCTCGAAAAAGAGCCAACGACCTCAAGTATGATAGGGATTCCAATGAGAAATTTCATTCTCTGGGCTATTATTTGATGAATAAAGGGCGTGGGGGTATAATTTTGTACATAAGAAATATCTTACTGAAATGTCACACAGAACTTCTAAAACTGCAAATCCCCGCCGCGTTAGAACATGATATGCATCATTAGAGGGTCATATGCTGCAGTAAAGCTCAAATTGTCTGAGCACCACAAATCCGAGGGCGAGATGTTGATACAAGGTCTTTCCCTCACACAAACTGACTATTCCTCCATTCTGTCCCCTTCTGCTGGCTTATCATCATCCTTCGCTTCTTCTTCATCATCCTCACCCTCTAATGCCTTCTTCGCATACTTCTCAGCCTCCTCCAGGATATCCTTTGGTACTTCCTCATGTTTTCCTTTTGTTGGCCCGTCAAGATTGCTGATCCAGGTCATCTCAAGCTCGAACTCTTTGTCCTTGTTGTCGTCGTGTGCCACATAAATGATACGTGCCGCCTCCTTGACACCCTCTTGTAAACTCAGGTTGCCCGCAGCAAGATCTAGCTTTTCCAACTCTGCCTTCGCAACTTGGCGACCTTTACCGGTAGCAGCTCCGTAATATCCCCAATACAGTCCACTTGGCTCGATCATGTAAAGACCTGGGCCACCGTACTTTTTGCCCTCAACCTTCCCTCCAGAACCAATGGATGGCCCGCTGCCTACTTGTCCATCAACTGGTAGCTCTTCCTCGGAATCCCAGCCACCGATGATTGCAGTGATACCGAAAGGGCGTACGGAAGAATAGAGGGTGTATGCTTGGAGATAACCACCCATTCGGCTAGCTAAGTCGGCGGTTGTAATCGGAGTCTTGTAAACGTCTCGCCAGCTTGATGCTTCATCGCGAGCACGGGAAACAAAGTGCCTGCCATCAGGAACCAATCCCGAGGATACCTGGGGATCATGTGTTAGTAAGTACAACATAAAACAAAAGCTTGAGTGAGTAAGCTTGCTACTTACAGCACCCATATGTCTATCGATTGTTGCAATGCGCTTGTTGGCTCCTGGCTTCAACAGTTTACTGGTAATGACTTTCTCAACTGCAAGAACAACTCCGTCTTTGCACCTAATTCCAATAGAGGTTCCTCCATTTTCCACAGCCTTGACCGCATATTCTACTTGGAAGTTTCGTCCGTCGGGAGAGAAGACGGAGTTTGAAAGATCGTAACCTGTACCTATTGACGTCTGGTGGAAAGCGGGAGGTTAGAGCAATGTTTATTTTCAAAGGCAAGGCAAATAGCAGGAATGGCTGTAGAGCTTACCATGATTTCGGATTGTGGATGAGGGTATCAAGAAGCTTCAAAAATTAAGGAACAAGATGAATTGATGGAGGTTTAGTGAAGCTATGGAGTTTCTGTACATAGAGCTCCAGGCCACCACGAAACGCGTTTAGGTTTGGCGGCGGCTCTTAATGTCAGATTGGGGTTGTGGACTTGGACTTAAGGCAGAAAGTAGTACCTCCACCCTCCAGCCACCGAGCTCCACCTACGTGATAAATGGCATTCATGGTAGAGCCACAGTAGGTCATTCCTGTGGCTGAATCACATGGGTATAATGGGAAAAAGTCGATGAGAGCGGATGAGAGCGATGAGAGCGAGCTCGAGGCACAGCAAAGGCAAAGGAATGACGGAAGAAGGAAAAGGAATTTCTGGAACTTTGGGGTCAAACTACATACTCGGTAATATGACACCCGTTTGAGAGAGGAAGGGCAGGAGGTTTGATTTGGTACGACTTCTCTACCTTTAAGGAGGTCATACATACGACTTCTCTACCTTTGAGGTCATACATACTACTTCTCTACCTTTGAGGTCATACATACTGGTCCAGGGCTATTGCTTTTTGTCTGGGAAATTGTAAGACTTGGCGATGGGTTGAGGGATGGATATACTTCTTCGTACAGAATCGCAGACAGGTACCTACATAATGCACGCCTCTGTACGAAGTAAGATAAGCATGAAGATCAATGTGAACTGTCTCTCGCGGCGAGAAAGAGCTGGGAAGAACTGGAATGACTGGAAGAACTGGAATAACTGGAATAACTGGAATAACTGGGGGGTTGGATACACTCGTGTCGTGGACTAATTGGCAGAAGAACTCGACCTTTGCAAATTCTGTGGTACCGATGGTCCTGGTGCAACGCTAACACTCTACCAGGTCACTCGCCCACTCAATCCACTCGGAAATCCCCCCCATCTATTTCCATCACAAAGAGGGGTCACCAAAGGGTCACGAAAGAAAGGGTCACGGAAGAGTACTGGCGAGCGCGGACTTCCTTTGATGACCTTGCCCTTCCTCAGCAACTCGAAAGAAATCCTCGCGCAGTACATAACCTTCAAGACTTCCTCCATTCCATCTTTGCACTTCTTTTTACTCACCTTACTCGACATCGACTACTATTGTGCTCATTGCTCTCCTCTGCTCTCCTCTGCTCTCCTCTGCTCTCCTCTGCTCTACTCTACTCTGCTCTCCTCTGCTCTCCTCTCCTCTCCTCTCCTCTGCTCTGCTATTCCAACCCCCCAACAATCAATAGCTCTCCCGCTGGCTGTTGAATGGTCCTACATTCACCGTTTCGTGGCTAATAATAATCCATTACCAAACAATCCCTCCTCGCCTTCCTCCCAGTACCCGCGATCGCCGCCAGATCAACCTCTCACCTCTCACCTCTCACCTCTCACCTCCACCTCTCACCTCTCACCTCTCACCTCCACCTCCACCTCTCACCTCAAGGATTCCTTCGTTTCTCTTCTCTCTCTACTTCTCTGAGTAATTCTACCTTTATCTCAAGTACATAGCCATAGTCAATAAAAACAAAGCAAATCTCCTTTTGCACCTGTCCACACAGTCTGCTCCGTTCTTCTTGCACCACTGCATGCAACTCTGACTCTAGGCTTTCTTACATTTCAGACCGACCCGACCGGACAACTCGATTCCCTTCACCTACTTCTTTCCCGCAGGCCACAGATCTTTCGCTATTTATCATTCTCACATCTTTCGCCTCTCGCACAACCAAAAACAGGTATTTTATATTTCTTGAGCCTGAGTATCGCAGCTAACATTCGCGTCTCAGCTACCACTATTATTACTACATATCGTCACTTTCGTCATGGCTACACAAGAGGAGCTAGCGGCGCTTTTCGCCCGAAACCTTTCCTTCCAACCCCCTACCCCTGTCGCCCCGAAAGAAGAGCCAAAGATTGAACCAGAATATACATATTCCATTACACAACACTACCACCACTCCGCACATCTTGCTAATAAGCAGCAACCATCTAGACCAGCTTCTGAACCACCGCAGACCGACCAGCTCACTACAGATATTATACTTGCAAGACATGGTGTTGATTCATCTTCATTATACCCTTCTCAAATTGAGCTCTTCAGAACCGCAGATGCTGGCCAGCAAATGCGACTGATTGAGTTATGGCGCATCTGCCCACCAAACTACGGTGGACATGCCTTAGCACAACAGTTGGGAGAGTGGCCTTCCACCAGCCTCCAACAAGAAGAGTCTATGGCAAAGTTAAGGTATGAGCGTCAGATGCAGGAAGAGAGAATGTCTCGGGCACATGATGGTATGGATGATGATACCATGAGTGATGGTAGTAGCCATGCTCCGTTAACACCAATCCAAGGTGGAGATGCGCGCTGGAATAATGTTGAGCCTTATATGGCTTCTGGCTACGAGCTCTTAGCAGCACGAGAATACGAGCATTCAGCCACTCCTGCCAGAGATGTTTACTCTCATTTTGGCACCGCGGTTGGCGGGCCCCAGTACAAGCAGTCTACAGATCCCGTATACAACGTCGGAGGTGATTGGACAAAGTCGATCGATCAGCAGCAATCGATGGAGAATCAGTAAGTACATCCCACTTTCACTGTTGCCGAATTCGAAGAGCATCGCCAAGCTTACTCCGGGACTTATTTGCCCAAGATCCCCCCCATTCATGTCTTGGCATTTGATCACGCACTGACTATTCTACCGCAGATACGGAGCTTTCCAAAACTTCCAATACAGCAACGAATACATAGCAGGGCATCATGGCGAAGATGAGGAGATGCTGTAAATAGTGATACGTTAGCACTCTAGCAGGTAGATAGCACATTCGTCCGTAGAGTTGGTCTTACTTTTTTCTTTTTTGAGCACATATGTCGGATATGGCATGGCATGGGTTATGGGATTTGATAAATTGTCATTTGCTTCATATTGTCCGGCGAGACATGACTTGTTTGGTTTTGAGGGTGGGAATTTTTTTCTCCTTGGAGGATTATGAGGAATCGCACGCATCCATGGATTTCTCTCTCAATCTCTTCCTCAGAATCCTTTTTTTTTCTTGTGGATGGCTGGTCACTGAAAGGGATGACGTTGACGTCTCATGTACTTTTTCTTGTCTTTGATGTATTCGCTCTTTTCTGTGTGAGGTACGTACATTCTGAACTCCCTCATCACAAGCACCCCCTATCTCCTTAACCCCTTACCCCCTTACCACCTTATCCTCCACCGCTTTCCTTACCTCTCCACCGCTTCCTTACCCTCCCCACTCCTATCCTCTCTTCTCCACTTCCCCTCCCCTCCTCTCCCCTCCCCTCTCCTCTTCTACCCACACGATCCTTGGCACACACATATACACACACATATATACATACATATCTCGCCTCCATCAACACACTACACACCCTCCACCCAATCGGTTGAGGTACGTACGTACATTCCTCCCCTCCCCCCCCCCTTTCCCCTCCTCAATCCAAATCCCACAAAGCGATCATACTCTCACTACTCACCTGAAAGCATCCCACTTCTCTGGATTGGATCGCTACAGCACTGTCTTCCCTACTGGATCTGGAATCTGGAGTTTTCTTTCACTGTTCGTTTCGTTACTCTTTTTTTTTACATAGTCGCATGCACAAATAATGAAATACACATTTTCTCCACAGATGATCAGTTTATATGCAGCTCAAGTGATATGATGTGCTATATTTTGCTAGGTGCCTGTATAGTGGTCTTGTCCTTTGTGAAGTATTATGGCACCAAAACAGGAGTTACAATATGTTGTTCAAAGAAACCATGTGTCTTTTTATCTCCATCACCAGTGCAACGATATCCGGCCTGATATATCCCCGTCTCTCATTCAACTCTAGCAGAGACTATGACCCCCTATAAGAAACATATAACAACATGCTTTGAAGCGCCAGACTCAGCTACATCGATCTCTATTTGGGGCTGTGGATTGCATCGATACCGACCACTTTGAAATTTGCGATGAAATTTTTCACTCTTAACGACTTGCTTCCCATCGCTCTCCGAAGCTACGTAGCGGTTCACAATATCAATGAGGAGTTCTTTCGGAAAGTAATCCGCTAGCCCCCCCTTCAATATCTTCCTGGCTAAGCTCGTAAAAGCATAGGTCGAAAAAGTATTTGCGCAGTTTACTATCGGGATTAGTGTTCCTCCAGATAGATGTACGGAATACACTCGAAAGCCGGCTCGTCAAGCATGATCCGTCGGGTGTTGAGTTTTTCAAGCACCGTATCTTGACAGGAAGGAATATGTAAGTTTTCTGCTAGGATCCAAAGCTTGACAAGTGCATCACTGTCTGCGGTCATTTGCCTATTGTCGTATACAAAACCAGATTCTTCGCATGGTACGTCTATGCTCTGCGTATAAAACCACTGAACAAGCATTTTGAACGTGCGCTCGTGTCTGTCTTCCTGAAATCTATAGGTTTGCGTTCGACCCTCGTCATCACCCGGGTGGAAAACGGCTTGGAGCACAGGTGAGTAGTAGCATGCAAACTCCTTATGAACGACGAAACTCTTTTCTGCGTTGCGAGGTCCGACAATGAAGGTGACTAATTCACTTGCTTCCCTGGATAGTGGATTTTTAATGATAGTATATACCAGGGATTCAAAGTTACTCACGAGAAGTTTGGTTTCTGCCTCTTCGTTGCACTACCTGCTGCCTCGGGCTGCTCTCGTTTCTTAACTTCGTTCACGACGACGGGCTGGACTGCTTCTTCGGTCTTCATTATTTGCGAACCTTGGGGTGTCCGGGATTAGCTTAAGCTTCTTTATTTGACAGGAGACAAATATGGAACGGCCAAGTAGATGCCGTAGAATGAGAACTTACGGAAAAAATAACTAGATGACTCTATAACCAGCGATGGAAGGGTGCAAGAGCTCTGTTTCTGCTTGCTATATGCAGTGGTAGGATTGATTTGTCCGCCCGAGTGTTTATCTTCAGAGCTTTGAAAATGACGCAAGCATCATCTCATTCGTGAGATCGGTGAGTGGTATATGATTTGAAAAGCCGTTTGAAGTAGAGTAAATGCGGGTCTTGAGATGGATTCTTATGAAGCTCAAAGGAGATATGGTGAACTTGCCGAGTTGTTTACTAGCATAACAGAACTGACCAGATTGTAGAACCAACCGGAGTAGGAGCTTGTGTGTGACGAAGATGTAGAAACGTAGCAACATTGAAGAGGAGAGGAGAGGTAGCGTAAAGGATGCCAGAGATTGTGTGGGAAGCCGCGAAGAGGGAAAGACGAAATGAAGCAGGTACGGGAACACGGGAAATACTCTATCTATATTTCGTATCTCGTACACGATCTAGAGTATCAACTGATGTTGCTGAAAGGAGATCAGGGCGTTTGAGACTTTTATATAGCATTGCTTTGCTCGCTCGAGACATACGAGAACAAAAAGAGATCTCTATCATCGTATTAGATACAACAACGCTATGTATTTTAACCTCTACCAAGGAATGATCTCGCTGTGATTCGTTTCATTGTCCAGCTGCCTTCAATTTTTCCGTCTGGACTCAGCCAACTGGGGATCCTCAGATACGCATTTCATCTTGTGGTCCTCTGCAGATACTGCCGTTTAATATCATGCCGCACACTCATAGACAAACGCACTGTCTTTCTGGCACTCCTGGCCCAGTTGCCCATACTTTTCGCCCTCTTCTTATAATATTAGTTACCATTCAAACGGCAGAACCTTTTAAAACTTACTTGTAATCACGGAACATCGACGGAACCTCTCGCTTCTTCGGACTTGTTCGAGGAGGGGGAAACTCCAATTTTCGTGGAAAGATACCCATATGTGAGTAGGAACGCTTCCTTCCTGAGATCTTCTTCCTCTTTGGTCCAAATTCGATTTTGAGTTGCCGCTGCAGTCTTCTTCTTTCTGGCGCATCTCGAGACATCACAACTATCCTGACATTTTTGATATCTGGCCGCTCCTCCTTTAGATATCGGAAAGCTCGTTGCGATAGTATGTGAGGGCCCGTCTCAAATAACCATCGGATTGCAAGACCGGCTTTCTCTGAAAATCCTCGTAGTGTGACACGTCGTCCGTCGATGAAAATGCCGGCACCTCTTAATACCATGATACGTTCCATCCATCCAATGTCACTACGCAACTTATTGAATTCTTTCTTCAATTCATCCGGAAGATATGGAGGGAGGCTGAGTTCGGGCTTCTCTAGCATTTTCCTTCCGAGGCTGTCCATATCAGAGAGTAATCCTTTTAGTATGTATTCGGTGGTTTTAAAGTTAAAGGGTACGTCGATGTTTTCGAACTGCTCTAGCAGGAATATGAGGGACCGCCGTACTATGCGTACTTTGCCGGCTATGTCAATGTGATCGCGGCTCCAATACCGCTCCTGGTTCATGATGGGTGAGGGAGTACAATGAACTTAATGGGACGGAAGTATTGCCAGAGTTGTAGAAAAGACATAAGGTAATGCAAGATTGCGGATGCAAATGTGTCAATAAAATAAAATGGTTATAGAATGATGCGGATTTGTGAATGATTGCAGACCAAAGCACACCATATACAGCCTTTCAGCCGCCATTGCCTTACGAAAAGCAGACTACGAGCTTTCGATGTTGCCATATTCGAACATCGACCATCTGCCAGGCAGGTAGGAGGTGCCTTTCTGACCCCAAAACTAGGAAACAAGTCGGACTGTGATCACAAAGTAGCTGCCAAAATAGGGGCTGAAAGTCACATGTCACGCTGACAAAATCGATCTCGAAGAACTACCGTCTTCTGTGACCCAGCAGTCCTAAAATCAAGCTTCAAGGTTCTAGTCGACAATTATATTATTGCCCAAAGGATCACTGTTTTGTTGCCAAGTGGGAATATGGCACCATTTGGCTAAGCTGGCGAGGTGAAAGTCTTGCTGACTAAGCTCTACTAGTCCCGTCCCGTGTGAGTAAACTGGGTGGTTCTGTAAGGGTCACATGCTCGCTTCTTAGCGTTGCCCACTATGTAAATATCTTCATGGGCCTCATGCACAATCCAAGTCATCTCCACCATTTTTTTATAATCTCACCCACGCGTTTTCTGTGTGTTTTCAGTCCTTGCCGCGACCTTTTCTTTCATTGACCACAATATCACTATTAGATGGAGACCAATATTAATCGAAACAATAATCCCAATCCTTCGCGCACTCCGGCAATTGAAGATCGTGTCTTTGCAATTGAGGTTCGTGCAGAAGCTCAAGATCCCTCCACATTTCCTCCCGCCGCGTCGCGACCTCCCTCGATCTCCGTGAACCCGCATCATCAAATACGCTTCCGACATCCTCACTATCCAGACTCGAGCAATGTGCTCCTTACTCTCTTTGCGCCGGACTGTCCTGCAGGGGGAATTGAGTACGGTGTGGCACATGCTGCCTGTGGGGTGATTAGCGGCAATCGATGGGAAGGCTGGTTTACCACGACAATTGACGGAGCCAAATCGACTCTCACATACGGCGACATACTCTGCGAGCGCGACTACTACTTCTACCTTCCCAACTCCTCCCTCGAAATTCCGTATGCGATCGTCCCGACGTTTAGGGAATGGACCTTTCCCCACGAAGGCCTGCATCCATGCTGGCAAACAAATCACGACAACATACCCTCGGCGCAAAACAGTAGATTTACAGCAATATCATCCCTGAGTGCAGCGGTTTTTATTAGGGACCAGTCGTGTCGGATGAGTGGATTCACGGAGGGCACACAGGTAGCGCATCTCTGTCCCAGGAGCGAGGACGCGTGGTTCCAACGCAACGAGATGTCACGATATAATCTGAATCCTCTTCTTGTTTCCCAAGGCCCCTTAGAAGACACTGCGAACGCTCTACTATTACGCCAGGATCTCCACACCCATTTCGACGCCCATAAGTTCGTTTTCGTGCCGAAGAAGAGCAAGAGCATCACGGAAAGGGAGATACCCATCGTGGCGCATTTGCTGATGGCTTCACGAGAGCTAGGAATGCTGCATCACAATGTTCGCCTGAAAGCGATTCCTGACGTTGATATGGCATTCTTATTTGCTCGGTTTGCATGGTCAATGTTTACTCTGCTGACCGGTTTTCTCAGGGTTGGTGTGGAGCGAAGATTGATTGGCACAACGATATCAACCCCGTCTGGACCAAACATTCTCAGTGCTGCAGACTGCAAGAGTTTGGTTCCGGGAGGATTCAAATCAAGGAGTCGAAGCCCTACGAAGAGACAGAGGAGAAGATCTGAAGCGGAAATCGAGGGTGGGGCATATGAAAGGGGCCGACGTCACAAGCGACAAAGGAGGGATGATTCCGCGGGTGAACGAGCTCACGAGGGCAGTGACAGTACCGAATCATCAAAGGCAATCTCTACGCCAACATGCACGGAAGGCATTGACTCGTTGAGGTATGCCTGGCTTCAGAAGGAGCGGTTGAGATCGGATCTAGACAATAAATGGTCCGAGGAAGAGGCATGGGCTACGTATATTCGGGATAGCGATCAGGTGATGGGTCCTGCAGATGTGCAGCGATATTATAGTTTTATGGGATATGAGCTGAAGGAGGAAGAGTCGGACCTGTAGCATACAAATCTGTCTGGACATAGCTGAACGCAGCTGGGCATAGCTGGGCATGGCCGGGCATGGCCGGGCTCTCAAAGTGGCTACAGCCGCCGGAGCTGCCGGAGTTCCAAGCTTATATAGTTAGCAAGCAAGAGAGATTCTCTCTTCTCTCTTTGCGCAAGATAATACAATGAGTTTTTAACCCTAAATTATCCTGCGTCACCTACAGCTGTACT